>OX463231.1:2977373-3187260 GCA_949820135.1 Sylvilagus floridanus | reverse complement strand
CCCAGGCCCCAGGCCCCGCCTTCGCGGACCTGGTCTGACAAGACAGTGGCGGGAGGTCAGCAGTATAGCTCCTGCAGCCGAGGGCCGGGGGCCAAGATGGCGGCCCTATCCCTTGGGACAGGGAGACGGCTCCACCCACAACCCCTTCCCCCACCACTCCACGCCCCTCTGCTCTTGCAAGTCCTCCTCAGTTGTCCCCGACTGTCCCCGCAGCCATCGTAGCACTCGACACCCCCACCCCTGCCTGCCACCAGCCAGACAGGAAGTGAGGATGGGTGGGCACTCCTCCTCGTGCGTCCCCCAGGCTCAGCCGGACCTGCCGGACGCCGGCGGGACGGGCACCCTGAGTCTCCCGGCTGGGCGCTGGGGCTTTGTGGAGAGTTCGCCTTGTCTCGCCCCCGTTACTTGTGCACAGATGCCATTCCCGGGTGGCTTCCTAGGGGACAGGCGCGGCCCCAAACCCAGGCAGTCGCCAGGCCTGGGAGCTCACACAGGCCTGGGCCACCACCCCCTGCCCGCCCCCACACGCCACAACGCCAACAGTGGCCTGGGGACCTCACGCTGCCACGCCTTCCGCGCTGGAGCTGTGGAGAGGGAGGGCACTGAGACACCTGTCTGGTGACGCGTGCCCTGCTCAGGCGTGTCCCTGGCCACGCCCACCACCTCTTCCCTGCTGCCTGCTCCTGGCCCCGGGGACCCTGCCGGCAGTGCCTCCTCCAGGCCTCTGTGCGTTCTGGTCCTGCCTCCCCACGGCGGCCTCCTCCCTGTCCGAGCCGGGCCGACACGTGCTCCTCTACAGATTGTGTTCAATGGCTCCCTCCTCTGCGAAGCCCTCCCTGACTGCACTGTCCAGCAAGGCAAGAGCTAAAGGTCTGTCAGACTTTACGGCTGGGGTCCTACGGCCCCCACGGGCCCGAGTCCCCCATGCGGGGGACATGTCCTGGCCCCCACGGGCCCGAGTCCCCCATGCGGGGACATGTCCTGGCCCCCACGGGCCCGAGTCCCCATGCGGGGACATGTCCTGGCCCCCACGGGCCCGAGTCCCCATGCTGGGACATGTCCTGGCCCCCACGGGCCCGAGTCCCCCATGCGGGGACATGTCCTGGCCCCCACGGGCCCGAGTCCCAATGCGGGGACATGTCCTGGCCCCACGGTGCCCGAGTCCCCATGCGGGGACATGTCCTGGCCCCCACGGGAGTCCCTGGCCCCCATGCGGGGACATGTCCTGGCCCCCACGGGCCCGAGTCCCCCATGCGGGGACATGTCCTGGCCCCCACGGGCCCGAGTCCCCCATGCGGGGACATGTCCTGGCCACGTTGGGATCTGAGGCCCCAGCTGACCCAGGGTCCCTTGCGGCACCTTGGAAAGTGCTGCGGAGTCCCCAATGGCGTCCGTGCTTCCCCGTGAGCAGCGGGCAGGTCCCTGGGTGCGGCTGTCTGCGGAGGCCCCCTCGGCTCGGCTCTACAGGCCCGTGGGTGTGGGTGCCGCCATCCCCGCCGGGAGGTGGCCGCCCCGAGCGTGGTCAGCTGCCAGGAGCCGGGTTCTGCGTGGGGCTGAGCCAGGCCGGCCTCCCAAGAGCACCCTCAGGTGCTATCAGCACGGGCAGCCTTCTCCCAGCAGGGGACCTGCTGTGGGCACACACACATGTGCACATGCACACACATGCACACACGTGCACACACATGCATGTGCCCACACACCCACATGCATATGAACACACATGCACACCCTCATACGCCTACACGCACATATGAACACATGCACATACCCATACAGGCCCCGCATGCACACATGGATACATGTCCACACCCACACCCACACTCATACACATACCCACACATGTCCACACATATGTACACACACACCCGTGCATGCACACGCCCACACATACCTACACACAATACACATACGTGCACACACATGCACACACATGCATACACACATACACATATGTGCACGCGTAGGCACACACATGTCCACATGCATACACACATGTTCACACATATACACACCCACACACAGACGCTTACACATGCCCACACCCATGCACACATCCACACATGCACATATGCATACACACACACCCACACATGCACACACACCCCACACAATACCCACACACGCACACACATACACATATGCACATATGCAGGCACACACACCCCCATGCACACTCCTGACCCTCGGTGCAGCCACAGGCCGCTGCTGGCCTTTAGTCACATCCTGGCGGAAGAGCTTGGCCGCGCGGGGCCTCCAGGCTCCACCTGATGGGGGGCCGCAGGGCTGAGCCGCTTCCGCATCAGAAACCGCCCTCCTGCTGGGCCGGGGCCAGGCCTGTGGCAGAGGCCGGGCCCTGCGGCTGCTTTTCCTACTCCCACGGACACCGCACGCTCTTGGCCGAGGGCAGAGCTGATGGGTCCCAGATGGGAACTGGGGCGGCCTCGGAGGGCGGTGGGCTGGGTGAGGCTGGGGGCTCCACCTTCTGGTTTGGGGGCCCTGCACTGCCGGAGGGAAGATGACGCCAACCCTGGCTGGGGTCCAGGTGCCTCCCGGCGGGGGCAGGCCCAAGCCTCCAGGGCGTGCCGCAGCGGCACACAGCTCCATACTGGGGACAAGGGACAAGGAGGCCTCCTCGGGGCGGCACGGGGGTCTCGGGGTCAGCTCGGGCTGGGGTCAGCTGGGGCAGCCTCTGCCTCCGTGGTGCAGCCAGACCTGCATCTGGTGGCAGCCAAGTGCTTGGTGCCTCGGCTCCCCAAGGTGACCGTGGATCAGGTGGGTGCAGTCACCCTGCCGGACGTCCGGCCCTGCCCCGCCCCCAGCAGAGCCCCTTCCTCAGCCTCAGACCTGCGCCTCCTTCCCACTCTCGGGGGCCGCCCCAGCCACGCCGTCTCAGGCCGAGTCTTGGTGCCCCTGCAGCAGCCCCGGGCGCCGGTCAGGACTCAGGCCCCGTGTCGGTTCTCAGCACAGCCGTGAGAACATTTTCCCAAAAGCAGAAGCGAGCCAGCATCCCCATCCCCCATAACGTCCCCCACCCCCAGCCACGGAGCCCAGCCCTGCAGGGATCACCTTTGGCTCACGGTCCGGCCCCTCACCACCCCACAGCTGCCTCCTAGCTCCATCACGGCCAGGCCCCCTGGTGGGCAGGGCTCCTTCCGCCCCGTCCTGCCCTGGGCGGCCAGTGAGTCACAGGTGTGGCCTCAGGGACCCTCAACGGAGCTGGCAGGGCTGAGCTCTGCGGGGGTGATGAGACCGGGGTCCCAGCTTCCCTCCCTCCCCCTGGTCCTTCCCTGTCTCTCAGACCGCCTGCGGCCCTCAGATGGCTACAGCAGGGCCAGCCAGGGCCTGGGACCCGCCTGTGGCCACCCTGGCACTGCGCCCCAGGGTGGGAGCAGAGTGGCGAGGAGCAGGGCGTCCCCCAGCCCCGGGCGCTTGGCATCCTCGCCCCACAGACTGCGCCTGCTCAGGCCCCGCTGCCCTTTGGAGCCGGATTCCAGCCCCACTGCTGGGCTTCTCTGAGGGGTCCCTCCCGCCGCCACCTGTTCCCATGGTGACCAAGGCGGGACCCCCCGCCGCCACCGCCTTTTTCCCCCTGGGCCCGGCGTGAAAACGGCAGCGTCAGCACCGGCTTTGTCCGGGCCCGACGCCTCCCCTCCGCGGGGACAAAGCCGGCCGCTGCCCGGACAGGTTCGGCCGCCTGCGTCCGCCCCTGCCGCGGGCCTCTCGGGCTCTCCGGGGAGACATTCCCACAGGACCAGCATGGCCGCAAGCCTGGAGGAATGGCCACCACGGTGCCCCCCGCTTGGGCCTTCTCTGCCTCCAGGCGTGAGGCTGGATGGGAGCCCCTGGCCCAGTGCGGGCCCCCCCCCGTCCCCGCACTGCCCACCCCGCAGCCACTCAGCCTCTGCCTTCCCAGCCCCCCGCCCCTCGTCCCAATTCCGGTCCCCTGGTCCCCACCACCAGGTCCAGCTGCCCTCTCTTGACAGCTGCAGCTCCTCCCTGGTGGCCACGTGAAAACATAACGAGAGGAGTGTCCCACAGGTCCCCTGAGGGTACGAGTGGGAAACTGAGGCAGCAGCCCCCACCCTGGACCCAGAGCCCTGCTGTGCTCGGCCGCGCACCAGCTCCTGGAGAGACAGCCAGTGCGACAGCGTGGCTGCTCCAAACTGTGTTCCATGGAACTCCACAAGCCGGAGCCGTGGCCCGCTGAAGGGCTCCAAGGTGAAGGAGGGCGGACGGACCCCTTGCGAAGCAGCGAGGCCCCGGCACAGAGCCATGCCTGTGCCACATCAGCTGCCGGGAGGGCGCGTTTGGAGCCGGGACCCCTGGGCAGTCACCACCGCCTCCTGCCAGGGCCCCCCCGGCCCCCTGCCCATGGCACAGCTCCAGGCGGGCGTGGCCAGGCGCTGGCCGTGGTCCCTGTACTTCCTGCGTCCCCTGCTCTGCCCAAGGAGGCCTCTCCAGGGCCCCGTTCCCTACGTGTCTCAGGACTGTAGGGGCTGAGAGCCAGAGAAGAGGCCCCCTCAGCACTCACGGGCCCCACCTCCCAGCCTGCACTTCTGGAAGCTTCCACAGCCCAGCTCAGGAGAACCACGGGTCGTGGCCCAGCAGTCTCGCGTCCCTGCAGCAGCCAGAGGCTCGCCCCGCCCGGTGCAGCTCTGGGAAGCTGGACCTGGCGGTTTCCGTCGGGGAGTCGGCTCGCAGACAGAATTATTTGCCTTTGCGTGATGACAGAGACACGGACTCTGGCCAAAGCCACGCACTCCTCCAGGTCGGAACTCAGGAGGGGGTGGCCGCGTCCAGCGCAGCTGCAGGCAGGAGCAGAGGCCTCCCAGCCGTTTTCCCGGGCACAGCCCTTCTGTGATGACAGGGGTGGTGTCCCCAGATCCCGACACCCGCCGCCAACTGCTGGGCGCATCGGCCCGAGGCCTGCGGCAGGCGCAAGGTGTTTGCCACTTGGAAACCCGTATTCTATTCTTCCGACCAGCGAGGACCAAACCCCACGGCGACAGGAAGCAGTGGGGGCAACCTGCAAGGCGTCCGTGAGGCCAGGGGAGGGGCCGGGCGAGCAGGAGACAGCGCAGAGGCCTTCGGGGAGGGTCCCGCTGCCCCTGGGGCGCACTGGGCCGGCGACGCTGGCGTCCATGGCAGTCCCGTTGTCAGCTGCGACCCTTCACGCTGGACTGCAGAGTCCAGCGAATGGAGTCCACCGCTCGGCCCAGTGCAGTCGGAAGAATCCCTGAGCTCCGTCTCAGCGGCTGTTGCGGACTCCTGGCTCCCGGACGGAGGCGGGCACACAGCCCCTGCCGGAACTCCGACAGACTTCAGCGCAGCGTGGCAGAGTGGAGGAGCCTCTCCCCTTAGAGAATGTGCGGGCACTTACCAGGCCCCTGCCCAGGAGAGAGAGGGAGGGAGACAGAGAGAGAGAGAGAGAGAGAGAGGAATAGAAGGGAGGAGAGAGAGGGAGGAGGGGAGAGAGAGAGAGAGGAAGAGGGAGAGAGAGGGAGGGAGAGGGGGAGAGAGAGAGGAATAGAGAGAGTGAGGGGGGAGAGAGGAGGGGAGGGGGAGAGAGAGAGGGAGAGGGAGAGAGAGAGGGAGAGGAATAGAAGGGAGGAGAGAGAGGGAGGAGGGGAGAGAGAGAGGGAGGAAGAGGGAGAGAGAGGGAGGGAGAGGGGGAGAGAGAGAGGAATAGAGAGAGTGAGGGGGAGAGAGAGGGAGGGGGAGAGAGAGAGAGAGGAGTAGAAGGGAGGAGAGAGAGGGAGGAGGGAGAGAAAGAGAGAGGGAGGAAGAGAGAGAGAGAGGGAGTGAGAGGGAGGGAGAGAGAGGGAGAGAGAGAGGGAGAGAGAGGAATAGAGAGAGTGAGGGGGAGAGAGAGGAAGGGGGAGAGAGAGAGGGAGAGGGAGAGAGAGAGGGAGAGGAATAGAAGGGAGGAGAGAGAGGGGGAGGGAGAGAAAGAGAGAGGGAGGAAGAGAGACAGAGGAGGGAGAGGGGAGAGAGAGAGGAAGGGAGAGGGAGTGAGAGGGAGGGAGAGAGAGAGGGAGAGAGAGAGGGAGAGAGAGAGGAAGAGAGAGGAATAGAGGTGGGCAGAGAGAGAGGGAGAGGGAGAGAGAGAGGAATAGAGAGAGGGAGGGGAGAGAAGGGGGGGTGAGAGAGAGAGGGAGAAGGAGGGAGGGAGAGGGAGGAGGGAGAGGGAGAGAGAGATCTTCTATCTGCTGGTTCACTCCCCAAATAATCACAACAGCTGGGGCTGGGCCAGGCTGAAGCCAGGAGCCAGGAGCTTTCCCTGGGTCTCCCACGTGGGTGCAGGGGCCTAAGCACTTGGGCCATCCTCTACTGCTTTTCCAGGCCATAGCAGAGAGCTGATCAGAAGTAGAGCAGCCAGGACTCGAACCTGCGGCCGTTTGGGATGCTGGCCCTCAGGCAGCTTTACCACTAACAGTTTAACCCACCGTGGCGGAAACCTGGCCCTGTGTGTGTTACTCTGTAAATCTTCAGATAACCAGTATAATGGAGAGGCTCATCTATTTTTTAAAAAGATTTATTTTATTTATTTGAAAGAGTTACAGAGAGGTGGAGACAGAAAGAGAGAGGTCTTCCATCTGCTGGTTCACTCCCCAGATGGCCGCAATGGCTAGAGCTGCGCCGATCCGAAGCCAGGAGCCAGGAGCTTCCTCCGGGTCTCCCACGAGGGTGCAGGGACCCGAGGACTTGGGCCATCCTCCACTGCTGTCCCAGGCCACAGCAGAGCTGGATGGGAAGAGGAGCAGCCGGGACTAGAACCGGCGCCTATATGGGATGCCGGCGCTTCAGGCCAGGGCGTTAACCCACTGTGCCACAGAGCCGGCCCCAGAGGGTCATCTATCAAATGTGCTTTCACGTACACTAAGTTATTTCAGAAATAACTGTGTTATTTGGGTAGAACTATTTGGTAGGTTCACCCAAACTAATAAAACTAATTTATTGGTCAATAAATAAATGTTCAAAGAAATAGACAACATAAATTGTTTGTAACACCCACCTCCAATACTGTCATTTCCAGAAAGTGTCCTCCTTGGCTCTCCCGTGGCGACAGCCTGCCTGGGGCACAAGTCTCACTTCCTGCTCTGCTGCCACTGGGCCCCCCGGCCCCTCCGCCGTCCCCGGGTTGGTGCCATCCCGTGTTGGGTGCTTTTCCTGAGGCCTGGGACACCCTTCCCTCCTGTAAGGCCTCCATCCCAGCCCTGGGGGTCTCCATCCCCCCACTAGGGTCCCCACCCTTCCCCTGGGGTCTCCATCACCCCGGGGCAGACTGGGTGCTGAGGGCATTGCAGTCTGAGTGGCATGCGAGGGGCAGCGAGGGGAGAAGCCAGGAGGCAGCACCAGGCTCCCCTCGCACCTTCTCAGTGCTGCGCCCCCTCCCACAGGCCTCTCAGACCCTGGAAACCACTCTTCCCTCCTGGCTCATTCATTTCCTGTGGCTGGAGCGGAGGCACTTGCCCCTGCACACTTGGCCTGTGTAGTGGGTTTCTGGTCCCACCCTGTCTTCCGGAACCCCTAGCCCAGATCACGGGGACCCTGTGGCTGCCCCTCCAGTGGCCTCCCCCAGCTCTCCTCCTGCCTCCTCTTGTCCCAGGGCCCTGGGCAGGGTTCACAGCCCTGGGCCTCCCTCCTTAGAGAGCTAGCCAGAGAGGGGTCAGGTAGGGGGCTTCCTGGTCCGGGAGGGTGAGCAGGAGTCTGGCTGGGAGGGAAGGGGGCTGAGGGGCCACGGGCAGCTGAGGTCAGGTTGTGGCTGGGAGGGAGGCTTGAGGGCAGAAGGCAGTGGTCTGTGGGTGGGGGCCGCCTCTCCCTGAGAGGGCCAGGCCACTGCTCCCGGAGGGTGTCGCCAGCCAGCTCGCCAGCCTTGGTCCTGCCCCCTGTACTGAGCTGGGTCCCCAAAGCCGAGGCAGTGTCCAGCCCTGCCACGAGCTGTCCCAGAGTGAGGAGGGGACTCCTGGAGATTCATTTCCAGGTCCATCAAACAAGGCTTTGGTCATGCGGGCTGCCAGCCACCAGTCCTCACTTCCTGGGCCCCAGCCTGGCATCTAACCCTAATCCTAACTCTAACCCAAACACTAACTCTAATCTTAACCCCTACCCCTAACCCAAACCCTAACCCCAACCCCAACCCCAACCCTGACACTACCTCTAGCCCTAATCCCTAACCGTACACTTACCCCAACCCCTAAACCCCTAACCCTACCACTACCCCAAACCCTAACTTCTGAATCTACCCCACCCCTAACCCTAACCCTAACCATAATCCATAACCCTAACCCTAACCCTAACCCCTAACCCCAACCACAACCACAACCCTACCCCTACCACAACCCCCACCCCAACCCCTAGCCCTGCCTCTACTCCTCCTCCCCCTCCCCCACCCTCCCCCTCCCCCCACATGTCTGCATGGGTGTGCTGCAGGCATCAGGGTTGTGTCTGCTGCAGCTTTGGTTTAGCCTTGCTCCAGCCCCTGATGGGAGGGGCTCTCTCCTAGCCCAAGGGTGGGATGTCCTGAGAGAGGGGCTCGTGCACAACAGGGAACCAGAGCGACGCCCCCATCCTGCTTAACAGCCTCCCGTGCCCCCTGGCCGCCCAGAGTGCAGCGTCTCAGGATGCCCCCATCCCTCCTCCCCTTCCCCCTCCTCCTCCTTCCTCTCCTTCCCTCCCCCTCCCCCTCTCCCGCCCCTTCCTCCTCCACCCCCTTCCCCCTCCCCTACTCTTCCCCTCCCCCTCCCCTTTCTCCTCCTCCTCCTTCCCCCTTCCCCCTCCACTACTCCTCCCTTCCCCCTCCCCTTCCTCTTCCTGCTCCTCCTCCTCCCCCTCCTCCTCTTCCTCCTCCTCCCCCTCCTCCTCCTCTTCTTCCTCCCCCTCCCCCTCTTACCCCCCTCCTCTCTCTCCCTCCCCTCCCCCTCCCCTTCCTCCTCCCCCTTCACCCTCCCCTCCTCCTCCCCTCCTTCTCCTCTTCCTCCTCCTCTTCCTCCCCCTCCCCTTCCTCCTCTTCCTCCTCCTCCTCCTCCAGCTCCTCCCTATGCATTTCCTTGATCCCTCCATGTTCTCACCCCCAGGCACGAGGGTGCTCAGGCCGGGGTGGATGGAAGGCCTGGGGGTGTCCCAGATGCATCTCTAGAGACTGGGCTGGGAGCTGGAGGGGCAGGGAGGCTGGTGGGGGCAGGGCAGGGCGCTGTCCACCCCCTGAGCTGAGGGCTCCAGGCCTGGCCCCCCCACCCCGCCTGAGTCCGATTCTGTGTCTTGGTGTCACCCACTTCCTGCCCACACCTGGGCCCATTCAAAGTTCTTTCTCAAACATTGGTTTATTTATATTTATTGAAAAACAGCAACAAAGGGAGAGAGAGACAGAGAGAGAGAAGTCTTCCGTCTGCTGGTTCACTCCTCGATGCCGGCTGAGGCCAGGGCAGGGCCAGGCGGGAATCAGGAGCCAGGAACTCAGCCTGGGTCTCTCTCGGGGGTGCTGGGCCCAGCGGCCTGAGCCGACACCGCTGCCTCTCAGGTGTGTGTGAGCGGGAGCCAGGGATTAGAAGCAGAGCTGGGACTCGAACCCAGGCCCCCCCCCTGCACGGCTGTGGGCGTCCCAGGCGGTGCCTCAGCTCCTGCACCAGACTCCTGCCCCGCACTGGCCGTTCTGAGGAGAAAAGCGAGTATGAGCGAATGAATGAAAAATCGGTGGCAAGCAGACAAGAAAAAGCTTCCCCCTCGATCCGGGACCAAGCTGCCCTGGTGGACCCCAGGCTGCACCCCACTATGGTGTCTGGCTCGGCGCCCCCCTCAGTGCAGCCTCAGCCTCCTGGCCTCTGGGGGCAGGGAGAGGCGGGGCCCCCTCCTGGGGTCCACGGGGAAGTGTGGCCCTGGGCTGGTTAATTTGCCCGTGAAAGGCCCCTTGCTCCCAGGGAGCAAGAAAACTTTGAGATGTCAGAACAGGGGAGGCCCAGCTGGTTGGACGCCCGCCATCCCGTATGTGCACCTGTTCAAGTCCCGGCTGCTCCACTTCCAATCTAGCTCCCTGCTAACGCACCTGGGAACGCAGCAGAGGACGTGGAACACCGGATGAAGCTCTGGGCTTCTGGCTTCAGGTTGGCCATCTGGGGAGCAAACCAGTGGATGGAAGATTCTCCCTCCCTCTCTCTCTCTCAAGTCTACCTTTCAAACAAATAAATAATAAATCAATCAATCTTCCTAAAAAATGAGTGAGGACAGAGCAGGCACTTAGCTGGGCAGTTAAGACCACAGTCAGGGGGCCTGAGTCCCAGCTCCGGCTCCTGTCCTGCTAACGCAGCCCTTGGAGGTCCAGTGGCTGGACTCCTGCCATCTCTGGATTAAGCTCCCGGGGAGGGGGGGGTGCAGGCAGGCCACTGATACAGGCATTGGGAGTGAACCAGTGGCCGGGAGATCTTTTTCTCTTTCAAGTCGATTGATTAACTCAAATGAGTTACATTTGTCTGCAGTCCTGGCCCGGGTCCCGGGGCCCCCCACAGACACCCGACTCCACACATGGTCAGGTCTCTCATCTAAAACGGCCAGACTCGGCACAGACCCTAACGCACCGCTGGGGGTGGGGGACCTCGCTCCTCATATTCTTAGCACGGTTCCCGGGCCGAATCACCAGCTAAACATTGTCCTGCCTGCAAGTCCCGCCTCCGTCCCCACCCCTGCGTCTCCACCTGGCGCAGTGTGGCTGCTCTCCGGTACTGATCAGGGAATCACCACCCCAGAGAACGTACTGCCCGTGTTTGGATGCCGTGCGTCGCCCTGACTGTAACCAGCCACCGCTGGATCCTTAGACACACACAGCCCATACCTGGGCTGGCCGTGTAGATACACACAGCACACACCTGGGCTGGCCGTGTAGACCCACACAGCACACACCTGGGCTGGCCGTGTAGGCCCACACAGCACACACCTGGGCTGGCTGTGTAGACTCACCCAGCATACACACTGTGTGTCTGGAAAAGTGTGTCCCAGTCCCTTGGGATCCTCTGGCCCCGTCTCCTCTGTGGGCTGATCCAGGCAGCCCTGGCGACTGAGCTCAGCATGCCCAGGCTGAGCCGGCTTGGCACGCTTTGCACAGGGCTTTCTGCCCATTGCCTGACCTGGTGTCGTGGGGTTGAGGGGGCTGCGGTCCTGGTCCCTGATCCACAGGTGAGGAAGCAGACTCAGCCAGGGACTGCCCCGTCCTCCTCCGACCTTTTTTTTTGGGGGGGGGCAGCGGGACCAGGGCACCTTCTCAGATGTGTGGGGTCTCCTCATCCAGATGTTGTGGGAGCTGGCAGTGAGTGAGTCTGCTTCAGGCAGGGGGGACCCCGCCCCGTTGCAGCAGTGAGGTCAGCCTCTTCTCCCACCCCCACACCCAGGCTCCAGAGCCCGACACAAAAACCCACCAAGGCACAGAAGTGAGGATGGGCCCCCCAACGCCCCACCCGCTTCCCAGCCTCCCTGCCTGCCAGGTGCATCAGGGGCCACGCGGCCACGCCCCAGGTACAGCCAGAGCCGCCACCAACCTCAGCATCTCTCAAAAATAGCCCCGGCCGTTTCTGTGACCCAAAAGAGCAACGCCCGAGGTTCCTAGTAAGCGACACCGGCCCCCAGAGGTGCCGGGCGAACACGGCACGGCAGACACACGGTGCAGTGCTGCAGTTCAGCACGGGAAGGCGCAGGGGGCCGTGGGCGGAGGCTGCCGTGGGAGTCCAGCTGCGTGCGTCCTGGGCAGGCACAGCCGGGCCGGGGTGGCAGGAGACCTGTGAGCAGGTGCAGCCGGGATTTTCGGGCCGATGAGACTCATCCGTGGGATGCTGTTCATTTGCCCAACCCCAGGGAGCCCAGAGCTGGCGGGGTGCGGGCTGCGCCCAGGAGCTAAAGCCAGTGAGGTGTCATCAGTCACCAGTGGCAATCAGTGACCCCGGGTCCCGGGGAAAGGGACTTCAAAGTGGGCTCGTTGGTTTACTTGGGAATCCGCGCCAATGAGGGGTCTTCACGGCCAACACGCGTCTGTGCACGACTCTGCGAGGGTCTCCCAGACGCAGCAGAGTGAACTTGGCCTCTAATCCTGTTTCCCACCAGCTCCTGGCGGTGTCCCCCCACTGACGCACAGTCCATCAGGGAAGCTCTAGGGGTGCCCGACCAGGGCCCCCACACTCTTCCTTGGGGTTTCCGTAAAGCACAACCGCTCTACAGGGTTAAGTCTGCTCAGGTGAGCTGCTGCGACGCTCGCATCCCATTTCGGGGCACCGGTTCGAGTCCCGGCTGCTCCGCTTCCAGTCCTGCTCCCGGCTGATGCGCCTGGGAGAGTGGCAGAGGAGGCGTCAGGAGCTTCCCTGCTGCCCACGTGGGAACCTTGGGTGGAGGTCCTGGCCCCGGGCTTCACTCTGGCCCAGCTCTGTCCTTGGAGGCCGTCTGGGGAGTGAACAGGGGAGGGAAGATCTCCGAGACCCATCTCTCTTGTCACTCTGCCTGTCAAATAAACAAACAACGATTTCTTCTTTTAAAGTCTATTTCTGAAGAAAGAGTCTGACGTGAGTGACGCCCCTGAGGGCAGCAGTGCGCCCCGCCCTTTTCACTGGAGTCCGGGAGCCGCCCACGTCCCGCTCCAGAGCCGGGTGCCGCCCACGTCCCGCTCCAGAGCCGGGAGCCGCCCACGTCCCGCTCCAGAGCCGGGTGCCGCCCACGTCCCGCTCCAGAGCCAGGTGCTGGCTCCAGCAGGGCTTGGTTTCTTTTTCTTTTCTTTTCTTTTTTTTTTTTTTGACAGGCAAAGTGGACAGTGAGAGAGAGAGAGAGAAAGGTCTTCCTTTGCTGTTGGTTCACCCTCCAATGGCCGCCGCGGCTGGCGCACCGTGGCGACCCGAAGCCAGGAGCTTCTCCTGGTCTTCCATGGGGTGCAGGGCCCAAGCACCTGGGCCATCCTCCACTGCACTCCCGGGCCACAGCAGAGGGCTGGCCTGGAAGAGGGGCTACCGGGACAGAATCCAGCGCCCCAACCAGGACTAGAACCCGGTGTGCCGGCGCCACAAGGCGGAGGATTAGCCTGCTGAGTTGTGGCGCCGGTCTTGGTTTCTGACATCTTTCCCACCCCGGAGGTCCCGGAGCAGACAGCGCTTGCAGCCCGATCTGGAAATCCCAGTGAGGGGGAGGGGAGATGTCCCCCCATCCGTACTCCACAGGTACTGACACCTGCTCAGGGCCTGCTGGGGAGAGGGTCCGTGTTTCAGGAGCGCCCCCCCCCCCCCCAGGAGTGACCTTTGGGAAAGTTCCCCTCCTGCAGCCCTGCCTCCGAGGGGGCCCCATTGGTGGCTCCAGCCCCAGGGAGGGCCATGCAGGCATGGGCACCTGAGCACCCCCCGGGGTCATCCCACAGCCCTTAGCAGCCCCAGGGCACCCGAGGCAGCAGGACCGGGGCCTGGGCCAGGCTGGGGCTGGGGCTGGGCCGGTGACATCATGAACCAAGCTGTGCCAGTTCTTTCCCGACCTCGGAAACCCCAACACCCCGCTCCAGGAACTGGCCTGCGGCATTGGCTTTGGCCGGCCGCCCCGGGAGTGTGGCAGGGAGGCCCCAGGCCCCGCCCCCCAGCAGCTGGGCCTGGGGCCCCCCTTCCCTTTCAGGGGCTCCCAGGGAGCCTGGGCAAGTGTGAGAACCAGCAGGGTCAGCTCCCTCGGCCCATGCCACCCCCCACCCCCACCCTCGCCACCGCCACCAGCTTTCACTGCAAGAAAAATAAACAGCTGTCCCTGCAGCCTCCGTGGGACTGGGATGGCCCCGCCGCAGCCTCGGGCGGCCGTGGGGCTGACTCACCGCCTGCCCGGTGGGGGCAGCCCTGGGAGCCCTGTGGTGACCTCTGGCCAGGCCCCCCTCTCTGAGCCCCACACGGGGCACTGGGAAGACACCCCCCCCGCCCCGCTTCCTCTGGCTACTGTGTGACCTTCGGCCAGACCCTGACCGCGCCCGGCCACAGGGCCTCCTGGGCCCAAATCAGAAGCCGGCCTGTGTGCCTCTTGCCCGCCCAGGGTGTCGGCCGGCCTTCTGTAGCAGGGGAGTGGATGTGTCGGGTGGAAATGGCCTCCCCCAGGGTGACCAGAGTCGCCCTGGAGCAGTCATCAGCCTCCTTCCCCGGCCCCCTCCTGGCTTTGCACCAGAATCTTCCACATAGGTGCAGGGCGTGGACCGGAAGGCAGCCTGTCGTCCGTGGCCGTGGCCGTGGCCGGGCCAGCAGGAGACCCCTGACCCAGAAGCACTGAGCACCCCTGAGTGCTGGACCTCGGGCTCAGCCCCCAGTCCCTGGCGGTGATGAGAATGTTGCTGGACGAGCCTGAGTCGTGGCTGCGTGGTCGTCCAAGCAGCAGCAGCGATGGCTGCCCTGACAGCCCTGTGGCGCGCGCGAGAGGTGCCTGCCCCCAGAAGAGGAGTTAGCAGGACGGGGTCCGGGCTGAGACGCTCGTCCCATGGCCAGCGGGAGCTTCGAAGGCCCCCGGCAGGGGTGGGGGGAGGGAGGGGCTGGGGACTGAGCAGAGGGGCGGGCCAGCAGATCAGAGGGCGACTGGAGCCCTGCTGGGTTCCCACGACAGACAGCGGGCAGGTGTGGCCTCGGGGTCAGTGAGCAGTGGGAGGCGGCAAAGCCGGCCTCTGGCCGGGGCAGGAGCGTCAGCCAATTAACCTGTGAGGGAGGCTGAGGGATTTGCCTTTTGTCCGGCTAATTCTTCTGCATGCACACTTGCCCTTTCCCGAAACGCAGGCCCTCGCAGAACTTTAATTAAAGGAAGCCGCGCTCTCCCTTCCCACAGTGGGGGCTGCCAGCCGCTCCCCCTCAACAAGCTGGTGTCTCGGCTCCTTCCCCACCTGCGCTGTGGCTCTCACGAGCACTCGGGGCTGTCCCCTGGAAGGTGAGGCAGCAGACGGGCCCAGGAAGGGAAGGGAGTTCCCAGCCCCAGATGTCTCGGCCACTCAGCTCCCAGGAGCACTGCTGTCGTCCCCAAGGGCTGTGTGGTTCCCCAGTGAGATCCCAAGGCGTCTCCCAGGATCCCAGCCATCAGGGTGGTTCCTGGGCCACTTCGGACCCGTTGGGGTGGACAGGAGCCTGCAGTTTCAATGGATGCTGCGGTCCGTGTGTGTTCAAGGACCCAAGTCGGTTTGCGAGCCGCCCCCTGCCCCTCTGCCCTGCCTCACCATCCCCAGCAGCTCCCGGCAGCTGCTGTACCCTCGACACACATTGTCCCGGCCGCCGGGCATGCAGGACCTGGTTCAGCCCCCGCGCCACCCCTGCCCACACAGGAGCCTGTGCCCGATGAAGAAACACAGGCTCCTTGGGCGCAGGAACTTGTCTGGAGTCAGGAGCTGCCCCCTTGGGGACTTCAGGCTGTAGGGGACTGTGCCCCTGCCCCGCAGGGGCTCAGGACCTGGATGAAGCTGGGCTGGGGGTGGCAGGTGCTGAGGGTAACGGCCCTCAGCTGTAGCTGTGGGTGTCCAGTGCAGAGGTGCTGGGGGCCGCCCCACCCCGCCGGGCTCTCCTTGTACCGCCCGGTCCCGGCTTTCATTAGCTGTGCCGTTTCATGGGGTCTGGTGCTTCCTGCCTGCCTGGCACGCTTCTCGGGGCTATTTAACCCTCAGGTGGCTGGGAGGGGAGATAAACCCCCCCTTACAGATGAGGAAACTGAGGCCAGAGGGGCTGGGATGTCCGGCCCCGCACAGGGAATGCGGCCACACTCGTGCACGGGGACCTGGCCTTGGCTCTGGGCCAGCACAGGGCAGGCTCCTGGGTGGGGTGCCGAGCGGACGCTCACAGGCCCAGCATGGCTCGGGGTGACTCTTCCCTGGGCTCCTGCTCCTGCGTCTGTCTGCAGGCGCTGGCAGCTCCCAGAAGACTGGAGGCCGCTCTGGGCCAAGTAGAGCCAGCCCATGCATGTGGACATGGACGTGGACATGGACGGGGCTAGGGCTAGGGCTTGGGCTGGGGCTGGGGCTGGGCTGACCCACAGAAGGCTCCTCACAGAAGGCCCTGCTCACTCACTGCCCCATGGTTCTGTTGTGTGCCCATTCTGCCACTCGTCAGTTCACTCCTTCACTCTTTGGTCTCTCCCTCCTTCACTCTCTCTGTGGGGGTGCTGGTGGGGGGCTCAGGAGGCCAGGGGGTCTTCTCTGCACAGGGAGGTGGTCTGGGGAGGCGTGGCACAGCAGGTTAAGCCGCGGCCCACGGGAGCACCGGCCGAGCCCTCGCAGGAAGACAGGCGTTTGCACTGCCTGTTGCGTGTGTTGGGGTTGAATCTTAAGACTACAAGTAGGCGCATCTCGGTCCCTGCAGGACCCCCTACTCCGCCGGCCCTCAGGGGGCTGCCTGCCCAGGAGTAGGGAAGGTACCAGAAACGGTTATGGGGTCGGGGCTGCGCTCTATGGAGGCAGCACAGGGCTGGGCCGCTGCCAGGCCCAGGTGGGCAGCGTCGGGGACCGGGCGCCCAGGGAGGGCCTTTGACGTTAGACCGGAGCTCAGGGCTGCACGCCTGCCTCTCATCACGTGGGGATCAAACCGGGCTTGGATTCCGCTAGCACAGGGCAGGGACCCTCTCCTCTGCCGGCCTGAGGCCTGCCTGCTGCAGCCCCCTCGCCCCAGCATGGCCCCTTTAGCCCAGAGCAGGCCCCTTGGAGACGGGCGAGTGTCCCTCCCTGTAGAAGGCCCGCCCACCCGCCTGCTCGGGGCTCCAGGCAGGTCCTGTGACTCACGCCTGTCGCCCCTGGCGGGCTCCCCCTCCCAGAGTGTTTGCCATTGCGATTCCATCGATCCCTCTGGCCTGGGAACCCAGGAGAGCCAGCGTTAGTCATCGGGTCCGTGCCAGGGCCCGTCGCTGAGCCGGCCGGGCAGGTGCCCCCCACTCCCACCAGTCGGCAGAGAAGCAGACGCCCAAGGCCTTGTCAGCTCAGAGGGGCAGGGAGGGCCCTGCTCGGTGCCCCCCCGCCAGCGTGGGCCCACAGGGAGCAAGGCCCTCTGGGGTCAGCCAGACCAGAGAGGTACTGGGACCCAGGCTTCCGGTGGGCTGCTCAGCCTGGTCTTCCAGCCCAGCCCAGGTCACCAACAGCCCCTTGTGGAGGGGTTGCGTGGGGACCAGGAGCAGCCCCAGAGGGTCCTGGTGCCAGCCCTCACTCCCCACCCTGCTCCCAGCCCAATATTTCTTGGGTGCGCAGCATGCAGCCTGGGTTCGGAGAAGTCGGCTGGTTCCCTGGCTCTTTGCCTGAGTTGGCCATGAGGAGTGTGGCAGTGAGAGCTCCTGCCCTATGCCAGCAACCACAGGGCTCAAGAGTAAGAGTCCTCTGTCCTCCTAGAATCTTCTGGAACCTTCTGGAAACTTGTCAGTTTCGGCAGTTCCACTCGCCCCTGTCCCAGCACCCATGCTCCCTCTGACCTGGCTCCCGGCCTCCCTCCCACACCTCTGCTCCTTTCCATTTCTCCTCCTGAGCCCGGTTCTGATGCAGCCTCCTCCAGAAAGCTGTTGGAGCACCCCCAAGGCCGGGCCCCGGGCCCCTGTGTGCTCCCCAGCCTGGCTGCAGGAAGCAGAGGGGCCTGTTTATTGGTCCTCTGTCCCCCACTCTGGCCTGGCGCTGCTGAGGACCAGCCCCCTTCCGTACTCAGTTCTGAGACCCACAATGGCCAGCCAGGCTAGACAGCCCAGGGAAGAAACGAGTCTAGTGAACGGAGCGAGGAGGTTGCAGCCAGAAACCCGGGGAGGGGTCTCGGGAAGATGGCGGGGTGCAGGGGGCCCAGGGCAGAGCCTGCAGCCGGGCGTCCATAGCCGAGACCTCCGGCAGGGCCCAGCTGCAGGACCGGGCCCTGAGGCCACTGTCAGGTGGGGGCGGAGGCGGAGCGGGCCGCCCACCCGGAGTCCGGCAGCTGGAGGGCAGCCCAGGCCTGCCGTGCGGCTGTGAGCCCTCTGCCTGCAGGTGGGGTAAGAGGACTCCTGACTTGCGGCCGGCCTCCTCCCTTGGTGCCTGCTGGCGAGGCCCCGGGCGGTGCGGGGAGGGGGCTCCCTTGGCAGCACGGGGTCCTGCGGTGTGCAGAGAACAGATAGGGCCACCTGGGCCGGAGCCAAATGCCCTCAGGGGAGCCTGGGGTGGGGGTCTCAGAGAAGGGCTGGGTGGGCAACACCTACCCCTGGGGCCCGGTGGGCTATGGGGGGCTCTGGCCCTGGGTCCCCCTCACCGGTGCCTTTGACCAGCTGCCTGCCCCTGCCCCGGGCCTCTCCTCCGGGCTTCAGAGGGCCCTGGGTGGTGGCAGAACAGAGAGGGACCCAGAAGTGTTCCAGGCTGTCATCAGCCGGGCATCGTGGCCCCATGGGCGGTGCTCGGGGGGGCCGGGCTCCCCTGTCGCGTCAGCAACTTCCAGCGGCCGCCCCGCCGCCACCCTCCCCGGCGGCAGCCCCACCAGCCCAGCCCTGCCCAGGATGGCAGCCCTCCCTCCCTCCTCCAGGGAGAAAGTGGCCCTCGCCAGTGCAGCCAGGTGTCTCACCCAGATCTTGCCTGCTGCTCTCCAACCCGGTCTTTCTTGTTCTGTCCTTGCTGGAGACAGTGGCACTTACCAAGCTGCTCTCTGAGACCCGCCTCAGCATCTCGCTCCCTGCCTCCCTGTGTGGCCTTGGACAGGGTCGGTGGGCCTCAGACCCCCCACCCCGAACCTCTGGGTCAGTTCCTCCCCTTCTGGGTGCCTCACTTTGCCCATCTGTGAAATGGAACTGGCACTGACCTGTGTTCTGGGAAGGGGTGTTGGGAAGATCACAGGTGCCTGTGGGCCAGGCCCAAGGCTAGTACAGGGGTGCACAGAGCACCCCGGAAACAGGACCCCTGCTAGTGAGGGGAGAGAGGTAGGACAGGGCCGGCGGGAGCCCTCCCTCCCAACAGATTCTGAGAAACTGGGGTGCAGGGAAGGAAAAGAGCAGGGTAGAGGAGAGGGGGTCCCAGGCAGGGAGGGGCAGCGTGCAGGGGGCTGGGGGCAGCGGGCAGTGAGGCTGAAGTTCATGAAGGGCTCCGAAGGCCACACCGAGGAGACAGTCTCTGCCTAGCCGGGCCACAGGGCCCCGTGAGCGCAGACAGCTGCTGAGTGGAGCGCAGGGCGGCCCCGAGGGGCCGGTGCAGTGCTAGCACTCGGGAGAGGGCGGCTGGGTGGCCCAGGGCAGAGCCTCTGTTCGTCTCTTGTCCATTCTACAGAAGGGAGGAGGCTCAGGGCGTGGAGGTACAGGCCCAACCCCTGCCCTCTCCCCCAGCTGCCCACCACTTGGGGAGCAGAGAGGGAGCCAAGGGGCTGGCACCCCAGGGGGCTGGGCGAGGCCTGGGTGGGGCAGGTGGAGGGGGGGGAGGAGCTCCCCAGCTACAGGGTCACCCAATCCCGCCACCCACAACGGGGCCCCTGTGACTTCCCAGTGTCTGGGAATACCCGCAAGGGCAGATGGGAGGCAGGAAGGCCCAGTGCTGGGGGTGGGGGTGGGGTGGGGGCATCACCCTCTGGGAATCATGGGCTTCTGGTGGGGGGTCGCTGGGGAAGCGCTCCTGAAACTTAACCTCCGAGGTGGAGAGTGTGGGGACGTCGGTTGGGGCAGGGGCTCCCGCCTTGCCAGGGCCCCGTGGAGGATGAGCAGGCAGCCCTGGGAGGCCGGCCCTGGGCTTGAACCGTGGCCAAGAAGCGAGTAGAGTCTGGGCACCGGAGCCGGGGCATTCTGGGCGCTCCTTCCTCATTCCTGGCCCCGTGGGAGTAGCCGGACGCCGGCGTTCCTCTGCAGCCGCCACTGGCCGCTGCTCACTGTCTCGCGGGGAACCGGGGCCTCCTGCCAAAGGGCCTGGCCTGGGCCCCGCCGACCACCGCGTCCTGGCCCCGGGCCACCCCCCGCTGCAGAGGCTGCACCTCGGGGAGGGTCCCCCCGGAGGCTACCAGCCTGTCAGGAGGGGACAGGGTTCGGCCTCGAGATCCCGTACTCCGCCCAGGCAAAGCCCACCTGGAGGCCGCCGCAATGGCTCTGGCTCTGGGGCCAGCTCCTGGGTGCCGGCTGGGTGCAGCCAGGGGGACCGGGCTGTTTGATCAGTGGTTCCGCCCTATGCCAAGCTGCCGGGCAGCGGGCAGTGGCCAAACCGGCCCCGCTGCATGCCTTCCAGCCCTCGGCAGGAATGCCATCCCCAGCCCCGGTTACCACGGCCCCCAGCCCGGCCCCGGGGAGGAGCAGCAAGTTCTGGTGGGGGCAAGGAAGGCCCCTGGGGGCACTGGGGCCTAAAACCACCAGATACCGCTGGAGAGACCCACAGGGCCCCGAGCCAGACCCCATCTCGGCTCAGAAGTGGGAGGCATGGGGACAGGGAGCTGGCCCAGGACTTCTCACCCCCTTCCGAGGGCCACACCTGCCCAGCCCGAGGGTCTGCTCTGGGCTCCAGGCTCTCTGTAGCCCAGCGCTGGCCAGGAAGGCCTTAGGGTCTGTGTCCAGCGCCAGCAGGGCCGGTTTTGGGGAGGAGCCACCCCAGGAAAAGGGCCGGGGGAGTGGGGCACCGCGTGGGGATCACACACTCACTTCTCCGATTCCAGCTTTTATTGGCCGAGCGCTCCCCTCCAGGGGAGGCCGGCGACACAGCCTGTCAGAAGTGGGCGCTCCAAGGACACCCAGCGCCCCCCCCCCGCCAGGCAGAGGACCCTGCTCGCCGCCCAGGGCCATGCCCACCGAGGACCGACGGGGAGGGCGGGATCTCGGCTGGGCACCTGGGGGCCCAGGGACAGTGCGAGTGACTCGGTGGCAACAGGGGCCCCCGAGGATCCATTTCAAGCAGAGGAGGAGCCTGGCGCGAGGACCGTGGCTGCGGCCGCGCCCCTCCAGAACCCAGTGTAGGTCACAATAACTTAAGACTATAGACATTTGACGCTATATAACAACATAAGTTAACCAGATCCCTCGGCACAGGACGCCGGTCTGTGCGCTCGGAGGCGTCCCTGGACGTGGAGGAGTGAGCAGGGGGCCGGGGTGGAGGTGGGCGTTCTCGGCAGCCCAGAGCACCCTGGCAGCAAGAGGGCCATGAGGAGGGGTGCAGGCTGAGCCCCGACAGGGGTCGCAGCCCCAGGCTGATGTCCAGGCCACTCCTCCGCTGTGCCTCCCAGAAAGCCCCCAGGGAGGGGCAGTGGGCAGTGGGGGCACCAGAAACCCCACCCCCTGCATCTCAGGGGTGGAGCATCCAGCAGGGCCACACGGTCCCGAGTCCTGGCTTCCGGTTCTCTCCCCACACTCCAGTGGGCCCCTCCCAGTGCTCCGGTCTTGAAGTTTCTGGGGCGAGGCGAGGACGACCCTTGGGGAGGTGTCCCCAGGACAGTAGGCAGGGCTGTGGTGTGGTGAGGGCCCCGCCCTGGGTCTGAGCTTTCTCAGCATCAGGGTCGGGGTGAGAAGACAGGACCGGGCCAGGGAGACCCTCAGAGACACGGAAAAGGGCTGTGGGAGGGGCCAGTTCCCCAGGTTGCCCGGGCCACGCTGGGAGCCCCAGTGTGCTCTCCGGTCAGCAGCTCCCTGCACGGGGAGTCCCTGGCCGTCCCCCGGCTCCGCACCCCACCCCAGCTGCTGGAGCTCAGGCCGGCTGCAGAGTGGGGGGGTGACGGGGGGCCAGGGAGACCCTCAGCAGTGCCTGACCTGATTTTCAAAAGGAGGGACTCTGAGGTCGGCGTCCAGGCCCCTGCCCAGCTGGCTCCCGGGGTCCCCCAGCTCCGCCCGCAGCTCCCGCAGCTAGGGGGCACAGAGAGGCCTGGCCGGAGTGGAGCGCGGAGCCTGGGTGCTGCGAATCCTCTTCTGACAACCCGGGACGCATAAATAACTCTGGCCAGCAGGCCGGGAAACAGCGGCGGGGAAGGGACCCGGAGTCTCGCCGTCACGCCGAGCGGGCGTCCTCGGGTGGAGGCTCCGGGAGGCAAGGGGAGGAGTCTGCTGGGCGCGGCGCGGGCCGGGGGCGGGGCCGCGGCGCTCACTTGCAGGTGAAGACCTCGGTGCGCTCGCTGCAGGTGTTGCACTTGACGAAGCAGCACCAGTGGAACTTGCAGTTGCATTGCCACACCTTGGTGTACTGGTGGGTGTTGTAGCCGCGGCCGCAGCACATGGTGTCGCAGCCGTCGGCGCCGGGCGAGGTGCGGTTGCACAGGCGGCCCTGCGTGCCCACGCTGCCCGTGGCCGCGTCCTCCTCGCAGTAGTTGGGCGACTTCTCGATGTACACCAGGTCCGTCTCCATGGGCTTCTGGTAGCTGCGCAGCTGCTTGATGCGCAGGAAGGTGGGCTGCCGCAGGCGGCTGGCGCGCACCACCTCCACCTGCACGGCCGCGTTGTACTTCTCCTTCAGCAGGTGGCCCACCTCGCGGAACTTGGGCAGCGTGGTCCAGCAGGTCTTGGTGGTGCAGGAGCCCGACACCCCGTGGCACTTGCACTCCAGCTTCATGCGGTCCTCCAGAACCTGCCGGCGACAGACGGGGCAGCCGCTCAGCGCAGGCGCGACTCCAGCCGCACCCCCACCCCGAGCCCGGACGCAGCCTCTGCCACTCATCCTGGCCTGGCTCTGGCTGTCGTGGGCACGCCGGGAGCGAGCCAGCAGATGGAGCGCTCTCTGAGTGTCTCTCTCCTCTGCTTTTCTACTTAGCTAATTAGTAAGGAAGACCCCGGTTGTTAGCGGCAGGTCCCCCTGCCCCCGGCACTGTGAGAACCCTGAGGCTCTGGCAGGGCTTATGCAATACGTCTTGTCGAGTTCTCCCCACAGCCGCCCAGGGAGCCACCGCGCCAGCAGCAGGGGCACTGAGGCCCCGGGCCGGGTGGGACCTTGCTGCAGGTCTCCGGCCCACCCACCCCATTCCCCAGCCTGGCATGGGCCCTGCATGTGCTCAGAACCTAACAGTGTGGTTGGTCCACGAGGGCCTGGCATGCCCACGGGGCGTGGCCCATGTCTGCTGGGGCCCAGCAGGGCACTGAGGGGTGGCGAGGGCACTGGGTGCTCGGACCCTCACCCTTCCGTGAGGCCCGGCCGCGCCGCCCCGGAAGCCGAGGCCCCGGCCCAGCCGTTGCTGCTCTCGCACCCCAGCCCCACGAGGGCCCTCCGCGGGTGCAGCCCTGTGTTTTCCTTGGGCCTCCCTGCGCAGCCCTGGAAGGCTGATTCCCAGAGCCAGCCCTGACCCCAGGTACTCATTTACCCGGATCGAATGCGCCTGCCAGCCAGGTCTGATTAAAGATAGGGAATCATTAGCTGTGTCCCCACGGCTGCGGGAGAGGCCCTTTGTCAGCTGTCGGGGCCCCACCAGCCTCACCCCGGAGCCCGGCCTTGCAAGACTGGGCCAGAACTCACGGCTGTGGGGCACCTGCTGCGGGGCCCCAGCTCTGACCCAGACAAGACGTCCCCCAGCGAATGAATGAATGAACAGGAGAAAAAGTGGGAGAAACCATCCACAGCCTGTCCACCGACGGCCCCGGGCACTTTCCCTGGCCTGGCCCCAGGTTCCCCGAACCTCAGAGGGGAACCCCGGGCTCACAGCGTGGGAAGCAGAGAAGGTGGTGGTGCAGGGTCTGTGGGAGCCGATGGCAGCCCAAATCTGCCACTTGCAATGGGGGAGGGCTTCCCAGAGGCGGTGGCACCTATACTGGGTGTTCAGGGCGGGGTGGGGGCTCAGCGTGAGCAAAGGTCTAAGAGCTGTGGACCAGGGGACAAGAAAGAGGACTGGGCCCAAGCTGGTGGCTGGCAGGGGCTAGAGTTGGGGGCGGGGTAAGTGGCTTCCTGGGGGGAGGGAGCAGAGGGAGGCAGACGGGCAGCAGGGGTGGGCTGGGGGGCGAGGCTTGGGGAACAGTCTGAGCTGGAACTGCAGGGCTTGGTGCCTGGGATGAGGGGTACCCGGTTGAGGACACCTGCCAGGATGTGGGCTGGGAGTCCCAGGCCAAGGGTGGCCCCCTGGAGACGGCGTGTGTGAGCTTCCTCCCTGCCCGGCTCTCCCTGTCAGTCTCCTGCGTCCCTCACCCACCCCGCGTCGCCTTTGCTTGCATCTCGGCCTCTCCCGAAAGCGGCCCCCGCAGCAGCCGCCCGTGCAGCCCGGCAGCGGCCTTGGTCACGCTGCCTGCCCGATGCCCGCTCCGGCCGGGCAGTCCCCCAGAGTTCCCCACAGAGCCCTCACTCCCGCCGGCTGCCCGTCCTCCCCAGGCTGGTCTGGATGCCAGGGCCTGGCGGAGCCAGGAGGCCGGGGTAGTGCAGGCCAGGTGGCCCGGGCTCCAGTTGCCGCCCAGGGTCCCTGCTGTGGCCTGCTGGACGGCCACCTCCTCACCACACTCTGCCTCCTGCCCCTGAGCCCCTGCCCTCCTCCTCCCCCGGCCCCTGTCTCTTGGTCCTCATCAAGGCCAGGCAGCCCCTCCGGGGGTGCACAGACCCCTGTGCAGCAGGTGGAGCAGACGGGACAGCTGTTTGCAGAGCGAAGGGCTGCATCCTCGCTTGGCTGGGTCCCGGGGCCCGAGCCCGTCCTGGGCCGTGATCACAGGGCTCAAGAATGTGCGGTTCCTTCTCCAGTGCCCCCTCGGCTGGAGCGACGGTGCCAGTGGCCGCCGGAACCTCAGGGCACCACGACCACCCTGCCCAGCCCTGAGGTCCCCCGAGAGTGCAGAGGGAGCCCACCCTGCCCAACGGGGCTGAGACTGAGGCTGGGCTCCACCTGCAGGCCTCGGCTTTCCCTTCTTCCCGGCGTGAGAGCGTGGTCCGTGCTCTGGGCGCTGGGCTCAGCCATAGCTGAGAGCCAGCACTGGCTGGGAGCAACGTCTTGGCTCCGGACAGCACGTGCGTCACCCCTCCCAGGACCTGGGAGTCTCGTCCAGACGACAGAATGACGTGGCCACCAGCAGGCCCGGTGGTGGACCGTCGCTCAGGTAAAGGTTGTGCCAGGTCCCGCTCCCAGTTTTCCTGGCCCCTCACCCCTGGAGCTGGCGGCACCAGACAGCCATAGGCACCAGCCCCATGCCACCAAGCACAGGAGCCCAGGGCTGCCTCTGGAGGCACAGCCTGGGGCCTGCACAGGGCTAGCGAGCACCTTCCGCCTATCTGGGCGTTGTCTCCCACCCCACATGACCGCAGAGCGGCCGGAGGGCTTCAGGAGGCCACCCACACCTGCGGCACCCCGTGGGCACTGGGGGATATGGCCCTCGGGGGCACACAGGGAGGGGCAGCGGGAGGTGGGCAGGCGAGGAGCCTACTGGAGCCTCCGCTCTCCACCCAGCGCCCTCCGCCCAGCGCTGCGAAGGCCCTTGGGGTGGGGGACTTCCTCTCTGCTGGACAACACAGCCCTCAGGGAGCGGGCACCGGTCAGGAGGCACAGGGTCCCAGCTCAGTTCCCGTGGACACCCCAGGGGCCCAGTGCCCACCCCAGGACAAGCATGGAGCCTCACCTACCTCCACTGGTCTCCTCCTGCCGGCTTCTCCCAGCTCAGCTCCTCCCCCAGCCTTGTCACCAGTTTTGCCTGGTCCAAAGCCCCCACCCACTGGGCCCTCCTTGCCCCTGGCACCCTCGGGGGCCGCATCCCTGGCTCCCAACCTCCCCTCTCTCCCAGGGGCACCCCGGGGGCTGCAGCGCCCTCCAGCCTCCCATCACCTGGGACTCACCGAGGCCAGCCCTGGGGTTCTCAGGTTCCCTCTGCCTGATCCATGTCACTGAGCCCCAGGCACCTGCTATGGCTCCTGTGGCCTGGAGGCCAAAATCCAGCCTGGCCATCCCAGCTTTCACCACGACGCCTGTCCAGCCTGGCGGCCTCCGTGTGTGCCCTGCACGCCACGAGCCCCCGTGCCTTTGTCAGGCCAGTTCCCCTCCTGGACTGCCCTTCCCCACTTCTCGGCCCTGTAGGCATCCTCCCCAGAGCAGTGACCAGAGCTCAGGCCTCTGGCGCCACATGACCAGCTCTGCTGTCCCTCCTGGCCCCAGCTGTCCTCATCTGTGAAATGGGGACAGTAATGAGGGGAGCTATGCGAAAGCCCCTCTTCAGAACCCACACTGCTGTAGACGCTGAAGAAGAGCGGATTCTCATGAGGCTCAGCTTGCCTCCTCCTCCAGGGAGCCCTCCTGAATGTCCCAGCCTCATCTGCCCCCCAGTGCCCGAGGGGCATGGACCTCAGGGACGGGGTTCACAGTGGCAAAGACCATGTCACCTCTTCCTTCAACAGGAGCTGGATAACCACTTGCAGCATAATGACGCTGCCCCCCGGCACACAGCCAGACGGTGGCACACCCTGGGCCGCGGCTTGGGCCACCACTCTGCTCCCGCCAGCCAGAGCCACCTGCAGCCCTCAGGCGCCAGCTCCGCGCGCCACGTCCGTCAGGGCTCCAGGGTCGCCTCCTTCTGCTCCCTCCCATGGCTCCCAGGCTCCCACCACCCCTGGACGTAGCCCCCGAAGGCCTCACTGGGCCCCGCCCCCTAGCCAGGGCCATGTCTGACTGCTTCCTGCCCACGCCCAGCCCTAGCACCTGCCAGAGCCGGGGCAAGACGTGTTTGTTGAGTGAATCAGCGAGCCACAGGTGGACTCTACATCGATCCCAGGGACAGAGGGATTCTCTAACTCTTCTCCACCTGGAAAGCAAGTCTCGCCCGTTCCCCAGGAGCCCCTCGGGCCCTGGGTGCAGCCCAGTGAGGCGTTCCGCTCGGCCGGCCGCCCTATCTCAGGCCATCTGGCCGCCTGGCTCCTCCCAGCCCAGTATCTGGGGCCTCATCTCCCCGCGGTGGCCTGCCGGGCCCTGACTTCTTCCCCAGTGTGTCCCTGCCTGGATCGCCCCACCGTCCACCCCTCCCCCACTCCCCGTGCATGAAGCTGGCGACTGCCCAGGGGCCCTGGCTCACAGCTTCTGCCTCCTGGGACATCCTTCCCCGGGCCCCTAGACGGAATCTGAACCAAACCCTGCCGCGGCCTCTGAGGCCAGGGCACCAACAGAGTCCCACGACTCTGGGGACCCCAGCCTGGCCCAGCCGGGCCCCTGCACTGAAGCGACGGCCACCAGCTGGGGGCTGTAAGCAAATCGGAGGCTCAGTGTCCACAGCCCCGGCGTGGGCGAGCAGGCCCACCTCCTGGAGGCTGGAGGGGCTCAGAGGGGAGGCACCACCCACAGGGCAGGGGCGTGGCTGGGGAGCTCGGAGCCCCTCCCTCCCCCGCCCCCAGGGCCGGGCTCCACCTACCTTCCTGCCCGCCTCGTTGTTGTGCAGGTTCATGAGGCGCCGCGCGTTCTTCTTGATCTCGCGGGCGTCCACGAAGCGCCGGGAGAAGTCGATGCCGTAGCGCACGTCGGCGGAGCAGCCGCCCCACTTCCAGCCCTCGGCCTGGTTGTAGTAGCCCTGCTTCTCCCGGTCGCAGCCGCAGTTGCTCAGGTTGCCCTGGCTGCAGGCGGCCGTGACGGCGTGCGCCACGCCGGCCGCGGTGATGGCGTAGGTGAAGGCGGCCTCACGGCTCCCTGCGGGGAGAGACCAGGTGCTGGGCAGGGGCCCGGGGTCGTCGCTTGCCCTCTGCGTCCCCAGCTCCCCGAGGTGGGGCAGGTGGAGCCCACCTTGCCACGCGGCATTGAGGGCAGTGCCTGGTATACAGCAGGCACTCAAGCCCGCTGTGACTTCGCCACCAGCAGGTAACCTGTCACCTGTTCTCAAGAGCCTGCGCTGGAGAGATTCTCAGCCGCGGTGACCGGCACGGGGGCGGGGGCTCCACGCTCCAGCCCTCTCCCCTCCGCCGCGTTAGGGTTAGGGTCCCCGCCGTGACTGTGCACACACGGGTGGTTTTGCTGATCCCACGGGGACCAGGCATGCAGGGAAGCCAGGAGGGAGCTCAGGGGCCCAGGGAGCATCCACGGGGCTCAGAGGTGCCCCTGGGCCCCCGGCGGCTGCCTCCATCTCCCTGACCGCCCATCATCAATCCTCACCAGGTCCCGCCCCCTCCTAACACCCCAGGCTGGCTCGGGACCCCCAGAATGCCCAGACCTGGGCACCAGTCCTCCCGGCCAGAAGGGAGCCCCTGCTGCTCAGCCACCCCGTCCCAGGTCGTCACAGCATCCGCTGGGCTTAGCCCACAGGGCGGGACTCCCTGACGCCACTCGAGGCCAGGCCCCCTGCATCCCCCACCCTAACTCCCACCCCTGGGGTCCCTCCCGACTTGCCCTCAGCTGGGCCCGTGTTGTCCCCATGTCGCCAGCACCTGGCACTGTGCCAGTCATGCCACCCCAGGACCAGGATCCGGGGAGCAAGACCTGAGCAGGGGCCCCCAGCACCCACATGCCCCTCCGTGTCCCAGCTGCTGTTCCCACTGCTGGCGGCTGAGAGGGTGGCCCGCAGATTGCAGTGGGGTCAAGGGTCAAGTCAGGCCGAGAACACCCACTGGGCACCAAGGGCACGTCTGGCCTTGGGTTGGGCGCACTGCCTCACCTCCCCCTAGTGGGGTCCCTGTTCCCCAACACAGCTCAGTCCAGCTGAGAAGCAGGTGGGGCCTCCAGCTTTAGGGCCCAGGCCACAGTGCTTTGTGGGCTTCCTTCCTCTGGGAAGAGTTGAGGGGCACAGGTTCTGGCAGCCCTTCCTCCCCCCGGGGTCCCGCAGAGAGCCCCGCTGTGCCCCCAGCACATGAGGCCTTGCCAGGGGCCCAGCCTCCTCCCTCTGGCCACTGCCCCGCCATGCCACCCTGGGTAGTGCCTGCCAGCTTTGGGGGGAACCCACCAGCTTCGGGGTCTCCACCCTGCCGCAGCCTGGCATACGTGGAGCAGACCACCTGCACAGCTCATGGCGCCACCCGGCCCTGTGCTGGCCGGCACTGCTCACTAAGATGCATGGAGGAGCCCCAGGGCCCTCTGCCACCAGCAGCCAGCAGGCTGGGGCCCCAGACAGGCAGGGACAGGGACAGAGAATGCGGGAAGCCGCCCCCAGCCCGGGGTGAATCCGGTCTGATCCTACAGGGAAGTCCCGGATCTGTTGTGGGTTCCTGAACTCCTGGCTCTCTCAGTGCAGCCCAGTCCACACGGCCTAAGGCGGGGGGTTCCCTGGCCTGCCTCGTGGGCTGGCGCTAAGGGAAGCTTCCTGGAGGAGGTGACATTTTGAGTAGGTAAAGTCCTAACAAGGAGCGTGCGTGAACTTCCCGAGTCTGTGCGTGTGCAGTATCTGTGGTGTGTGTTGTGTGACGCGTTACGGGTGTGTGCGTCCCCACAGGAGCACAGGGCTCAGGTGTGGAAGGGGCGGCTAAAGGCCGGATGGGTGCCCAGCCCAGGCCAGTCACTGAAGGACTCGGACCCCAGCGAGCGCACTGGAGCTGCTCGTGGGTGGGATTCTGCCGTGCCCGCCACCGCCCGCTCGCGGTCTCCCCTAAGCTCCCTCAGCCCCCACGACACCGGGCGGGGAGAGTTTCACTTTTACTCCTACTGCACAGAGGCGGAGGCGAGGGCTCAGAGGGCAGAACAGCAGTGGCCAGCAGGACTTGAACCCTGGCCATGGACGCACGGCCCAGAACAGCTGAGGGAGGCCAGAAACCCTCCTGGGCCAGCCTGGCCCCTGGGCAGGAGGAGGCGGGGAGGGGCTGAGCACAACCCGAAGACCCTCCGTGCTTTGCCGCAGGCGGCTCCAAGGCAGAGGGCCGGGCGTGGCTGGAGGCAGCATGGCTGTGCTCTCCTGGGGCCACCCTCAGGTGTCCGGAGGCCCCGGCATGCTCCGCGCTCTGACCCAGGAGCCAGCAGCAGTGCCCTGGACGATGAGGGGCCGGGAGAGCAGGCCACACACCGGCCACCGTGAGCTGCCACTTCTCGCCCATGAGGACGAGGAAGATGGAAAAGACAGCCACTGCTGGTGGGGGACAGTAGACGGGGCGGCCGCCGGCGACGGCAGCTGCCAGTCCCTCGGGCCCCTGCACGCCAGGTGCACCCCTACAAGACTGAAGACACGTGTGCTCGCAAGTGAGCCACGCGGCAGAACTGTTGATGCCAGCGGGCGGGCAGGTGGGCAGAGACGGCCCTAGGAGCTGCAGACGCCCCAGGTGCACAAGCCACAGGCTCCGTGGGTGTGACACATCGGGGACAGGGGACGTAGAGCCAGAGGGAAGTGGCCTTGTGGGGGATGCGGGCTCAGGAGGGAGGGCAAAGGACACAGACTCCTGGAATAAAGGAAGCCCCTGGGGATGGCAGGCTTTGGGGGCGGGGCCGGTCCTCTGGCAACAACGCGGCCTTCAACACACAGCTGCCGATGGCATCTAGGGCACTTCCGCCCCTCGTCCTGCTCAGCTCCATGACCAGCCCCGCCCCACCAGGACACAGAAGAGGCAGGTGACAGGCCCAAGGCCCCACAGGGTCCCAGTTCGGCCCCTACACCCCAGCAGGACAAGGCTGCTGCAGCGGGCCGGGGTGAGGGGAGGTGGGGGTCTCCCAGTCATATCCTGGCCGTCTCTGCCCCATCCCACGGGTCCCCCATTCGTCTGGAATTGGGTGGAGGATACCGCCCCCACGTACCCCATTCGTCCCGGGAGAGATGGAGACACAGCGAGGCCAGGCAGCACTCCCGGACCGCAGCAGCAGCTCGGGGTCACTCGGCCAGGCCAGGCAGCACTCCCGGACTACAGCAGCAGCTCGGGGTCACTCGGCCAGGCCGGCCCAGACAGGGGCCGTTCTCAGGTTTCAGGGCCTGGAGGTAGCAGCGGGCACATGGGGCTGTGCAGCGAAGCCCAGGGGCCCCAGGCAGGGTCCAGTGCACCCTTATGACTGCCCACAGGGGCCTGGGGGTGCAGCAATCTCCTGAGTGGTCCCATCCCTGCACGCCCAGCATACACAGGTTCAGGCTGGGGTGAGGTGAGGCGGGAACACTGGGCGGGGTGAACCCCGAGCTCCAGCCCCTGCAAGCCTAGCCTGGACCGCCTGGACCCTGCCCAGGGGCGGCCGGGACAGCATCCGCATCAACCAAGGTGGGGGCACAGCGCACACCCCTCTGGGCCCTGGGAGGCAGCAGTGCTGGCAGCAGGACCAGGCCTGGGCGGGCCCAGTGGGTGTGTGTGTGTGTGAGTGCAGGGATGGGCGTGGTGTGTGTGAGAGTGCAGGGATGGGCGTGGTGTGCGTGTGTGAGAGTGCAGGGATGGGCGTGGTGTGTGTGTGAGGTACAGGTGTGGTGTGTGTGTGTGAGAGTGCAGGGATGGGCGTGGTGTGTGAGAGTGCAGGGATGGGCGTGGTGTGTGTGTGAGAGTGCAGGGATGGGTGTGGTGTGTGTGTGAGGTACAGGTGTGGTGTGTGTGTGAGGTACAGGTGTGGTGTGTGTGTGAGAGTGCAGGGATGGGCGTGGTGTGTGTGTGAGGTACAGGTGTGGTGTGTGTGTGTGAGAGTGCAGGGATGGGCGTGGTGTGTGTGAGAGTGCAGGGATGGGTGTGGTGTGTGTGAGAGTGCAGGGATGGGTGTGGTGTGTGTGTGAGAGTGCAGGGATGGGCGTGGTGTGTGTGTGTGAGAGTGCAGGGATGGGTGTGGTGTGTGTGTGAGAGTGCAGGGATGGGCGTGGTGTGTGTGTGAGAGTGCAGGGATGGGCGTGGTGTGTGTGTGAGAGTGCAGGGATGGGCGTGGTGTGTGTGTGAGAGTGCAGGGATGGGCGTGGTGTGTGTGAGAGTGCAGGGATGGGCGTGGTGTGTGTGTGAGAGTGCAGGGATGGGCGTGGTGTGTGTGTGAGAGTGCAGGGATGGGCGTGGTGTGTGTGAGAGTGCAGGGATGGGCGTGGTGTGTGTGAGAGTGCAGGGATGGGCGTGGTGTGTGTGTGAGGTAGAGGTGTGGTGTGTGTGTGAGAGTGCAGGGATGGGCGTGGTGTGTGTGTGAGGTAGAAGTGTGGTGTGTGTGTGAGAGTGCAGGGATGGGCGTGGTGTGTGTGTGAGAGTGCAGGGATGGGCGTGGTGTGTGTGTGAGAGTGCAGGGATGGGTGTGGTGTGTGTGTGAGAGTGCAGGGATGGGTGTGGTGTGTGTGAGAGTGCAGAGATGGGCATGGTGTGTGTGTGAGGTACAGGTGTGGTGTGTGTGAGAGTGCAGGGATGGGTGTGGTGTGTGTGTGAGAGTGCAGGGATGGGTGTGGTGTGTGTGTGTGAGAGTGCAGGGATGGGCGTGGTGTGTGTGTGAGGTACAGGTGTGGTGTGTGTGTGAGAGTGCAGGGATGGGTGTGGTGTGTGTGTGTGAGAGTGCAGGGATGGGTGTGGTGTGTGTGTGAGGTACAGGTGTGGTGTGTGTGAGAGTGCAGGGATGGGCGTGGTGTGTGTGTGAGGTACAGGTGTGGTGTGTGTGTGAGAGTGCAGGGATGGGCGTGGTGTGTGTGTGAGAGTGCAGGGATGGGTGTGGTGTGTGTGTGAGGTACAGGTGTGGTGTGTGTGTGAGAGTGCAGGGATGGGCGTGGTGTGTGTGTGAGAGTGCAGGGATGGGTGTGGTGTGTGTGTGAGGTACAGGTGTGGTGTGTGTGTGAGGTACAGGTGTGGTGTGTGTGTGAGAGTGCAGGGATGGGCGTGGTGTGTGTGTGAGGTACAGGTGTGGTGTGTGTGTGTGAGAGTGCAGGGATGGGCGTGGTGTGTGTGAGAGTGCAGGGATGGGTGTGGTGTGTGTGAGAGTGCAGGGATGGGTGTGGTGTGTGTGTGAGAGTGCAGGGATGGGCGTGGTGTGTGTGTGTGAGAGTGCAGGGATGGGTGTGGTGTGTGTGTGAGAGTGCAGGGATGGGCGTGGTGTGTGTGTGAGAGTGCAGGGATGGGCGTGGTGTGTGTGTGAGAGTGCAGGGATGGGCGTGGTGTGTGTGTGAGAGTGCAGGGATGGGCGTGGTGTGTGTGAGAGTGCAGGGATGGGCGTGGTGTGTGTGTGAGAGTGCAGGGATGGGCGTGGTGTGTGTGTGAGAGTGCAGGGATGGGCGTGGTGTGTGTGAGAGTGCAGGGATGGGCGTGGTGTGTGTGAGAGTGCAGGGATGGGCGTGGTGTGTGTGAGAGTGCAGGGATGGGCGTGGTGTGTGTGTGAGGTAGAGGTGTGGTGTGTGTGTGAGAGTGCAGGGATGGGCGTGGTGTGTGTGTGAGGTAGAGGTGTGGTGTGTGTGTGAGAGTGCAGGGATGGGCGTGGTGTGTGTGTGAGAGTGCAGGGATGGGCGTGGTGTGTGTGTGAGAGTGCAGGGATGGGTGTGGTGTGTGTGTGAGAGTGCAGGGATGGGTGTGGTGTGTGTGAGAGTGCAGAGATGGGCATGGTGTGTGTGTGAGGTACAGGTGTGGTGTGTGTGAGAGTGCAGGGATGGGTGTGGTGTGTGTGTGAGAGTGCAGGGATGGGTGTGGTGTGTGTGTGTGAGAGTGCAGGGATGGGCGTGGTGTGTGTGTGAGGTACAGGTGTGGTGTGTGTGTGAGAGTGCAGGGATGGGTGTGGTGTGTGTGTGTGAGAGTGCAGGGATGGGTGTGGTGTGTGTGTGAGGTACAGGTGTGGTGTGTGTGAGAGTGCAGGGATGGGCGTGGTGTGTGTGTGAGGTACAGGTGTGGTGTGTGTGTGAGAGTGCAGGGATGGGCGTGGTGTGTGTGTGAGAGTGCAGGGATGGGTGTGGTGTGTGTGTGAGGTACAGGTGTGGTGTGTGTGTGAGAGTGCAGGGATGGGCGTGGTGTGTGTGTGAGAGTGCAGGGATGGGTGTGGTGTGTGTGTGAGAGGTGCAGGGATGGGTGTGGTGTGTGTGTGAGAGTGCAGGGATGGGTGTGGTGTGTGTGAGAGTGCAGGGATGGGTGTGGTGTGTGTGTGAGGTACAGGTGTGGTGTGTGTGTGAGAGTGCAGGGATGGGTGTGGTGTGTGTGTGTGAGAGTGCAGGGATGGGTGTGGTGTGTGTGTGAGGTACAGGTGTGGTGTGTGTGAGAGTGCAGGGATGGGCGTGGTGTGTGTGTGAGGTACAGGTGTAGTGTGTGTGTGAGAGTGCAGGGATGGGCGTGGTGTGTGTGTGAGAGTGCAGGGATGGGTGTGGTGTGTGTGTGAGGTACAGGTGTGGTGTGTGTGTGAGAGTGCAGGGATGGGCGTGGTGTGTGTGTGAGAGTGCAGGGATGGGTGTGGTGTGTGTGTGAGGTACAGGTGTGGTGTGTGTGTGAGGTACAGGTGTGGTGTGTGTGTGAGAGTGCAGGGATGGGCGTGGTGTGTGTGTGAGGTACAGGTGTGGTGTGTGTGTGTGAGAGTGCAGGGATGGGCGTGGTGTGTGTGAGAGTGCAGGGATGGGTGTGGTGTGTGTGAGAGTGCAGGGATGGGTGTGGTGTGTGTGTGAGAGTGCAGGGATGGGCGTGGTGTGTGTGTGTGAGAGTGCAGGGATGGGTGTGGTGTGTGTGTGAGAGTGCAGGGATGGGCGTGGTGTGTGTGTGAGAGTGCAGGGATGGGCATGGTGTGTGTGTGAGAGTGCAGGGATGGGCGTGGTGTGTGTGTGAGAGTGCAGGGATGGGCGTGGTGTGTGTGAGAGTGCAGGGATGGGCGTGGTGTGTGTGTGAGAGTGCAGGGATGGGCGTGGTGTGTGTGTGAGAGTGCAGGGATGGGCGTGGTGTGTGTGAGAGTGCAGGGATGGGCGTGGTGTGTGTGAGAGTGCAGGGATGGGCGTGGTGTGTGTGAGAGTGCAGGGATGGGCGTGGTGTGTGTGTGAGGTAGAGGTGTGGTGTGTGTGTGAGAGTGCAGGGATGGGCGTGGTGTGTGTGTGAGAGTGCAGGGATGGGCGTGGTGTGTGTGTGAGAGTGCAGGGATGGGTGTGGTGTGTGTGTGAGAGTGCAGGGATGGGTGTGGTGTGTGTGAGAGTGCAGAGATGGGCATGGTGTGTGTGTGAGGTACAGGTGTGGTGTGTGTGAGAGTGCAGGGATGGGTGTGGTGTGTGTGTGAGAGTGCAGGGATGGGTGTGGTGTGTGTGTGTGAGAGTGCAGGGATGGGCGTGGTGTGTGTGTGAGGTACAGGTGTGGTGTGTGTGTGAGAGTGCAGGGATGGGTGTGGTGTGTGTGTGTGAGAGTGCAGGGATGGGTGTGGTGTGTGTGTGAGGTACAGGTGTGGTGTGTGTGAGAGTGCAGGGATGGGCGTGGTGTGTGTGTGAGGTACAGGTGTGGTGTGTGTGTGAGAGTGCAGGGATGGGCGTGGTGTGTGTGTGAGAGTGCAGGGATGGGTGTGGTGTGTGTGTGAGGTACAGGTGTGGTGTGTGTGTGAGAGTGCAGGGATGGGCGTGGTGTGTGTGTGAGAGTGCAGGGATGGGTGTGGTGTGTGTGTGAGAGGTGCAGGGATGGGTGTGGTGTGTGTGTGAGAGTGCAGGGATGGGTGTGGTGTGTGTGAGAGTGCAGGGATGGGTGTGGTGTGTGTGAGAGTGCAGGGATGGGCGTGGCGTGTGTGTGAGAGTGCAGGGATGGGTGTGGTGTGTGTGTGTGAGAGTGCAGGGATGGGCGTGGTGTGTGTGTGAGGTACAGGTGTGGTGTGTGTGAGAGTGCAGGGATGGGCGTGGTGTGTGTGTGAGAGTGCAGGGATGGGTGTGGTGTGTGTGTGAGAGTGCAGGGATGGGTGTGGTGTGTGTGTGAGGTACAGGTGTGGTGTGTGTGTGAGAGTGCAGGGATGGGTGTGGTGTGTGTGTGAGAGTGCAGGGATGGGTGTGGTGTGTGTGTGAGAGTGCAGGGATGGGTGTGGTGTGTGTGTGAGGTACAGGTGTGGTGTGTGTGTGAGAGTGCAGGGATGGGCGTGGTGTGTGTGTGAGAGTGCAGGGATGGGTGTGGTGTGTGTGTGAGAGTGCAGGGATGGGTGTGGTGTGTGTGTGAGGTACAGGTGTGGTGTGTGTGTGAGAGTGCAGGGATGGGTGTGGTGTGTGTGTGAGAGTGCAGGGATGGGCGTGGTGTGTGTGAGAGTGCAGGGATGGGTGTGGTGTGTGTGAGAGTGCAGGGATGGGTGTGGTATGGGTGTGAGGATTCAGGGATTGGTGTGGGGTACAGGTGTGGTGTGAGGGTGCAGGTGTGGTGTGTGGTACAGATATGGGTGTGTTGTGCAGATGTGGGTGTGGGTGTGAGGTTCAGGTGTGGGTGTGGGGTGCAGGTGTGGGTGTGAGGTACAGGTGTGGGTGTGTGGTGCAGGTGTGGGTGTGAGAGTACGTTTGTGGGTGTGAGGATACAGATGTGGGTGTGGGGTGCAGGTGTGGGTGTGGGGTGCATGTGTGTGTGTGAGGATACAGTTGTGGGTGTGGGGTACAGGTATGTGGGGTTTAGGTGTGGGTGTGGGGTGCAGGTGTGTGTGTGAGGATACTGGTCTGGGTGTGGGTATGAGGTGCAGGTGTGGGTGTGGGGTGCAGGTGTGTGTGTGAGGATACTGGTCTGAGTGTGGGTGTGAGGGTGCAGGTGTGGGTATGAGGGTACAGAGTGTGTTTGAGGGTGCAGCTGTGGGTGTGAGGATACAGATGTGGTTGTGAGGTGCAGGTGTGGGTGTGAGGTGCAGATGTGGGTGTTGGGTACAGGTGTGGGTGTGAGAATACTGGTCTGGGTATGGGTGTGAGGGTACAGGTGTGGGTGGGGTGCAGGTGTGGTTTGAGAATACAGGTGTGGGTATAGGGTGCAGGTGTGGGTGTGAGGATACTGGTCTGGGTGTGGGTGTGAGGGTACAGGTGTGGGTGGGGTGCAGGTGTGGTTTGAGGATACAGGTGTGGGTATAGGGTGCAGGTGTGGGTGTGAGGATACTGGTGTGGGTGTGAGGGTGTAGGTGTGGGTGTGAGGGTACAGATGTGGGTGTGGGGTGCAGGTGTGGGTGTGAGGCAGAATGTGTGAGAGGGTACAGTTTTGGGTGTGTGGTCCATATGTGGGTTTGAGGGTGCAGGTGTGGGTGTGAGAGTACAGGTGTGGGTGTGTGGTGCAGGTGTGGGTGTGGGGTTTAGGTGTGGGTGTAGGTGTAGGTATGGGTGTGAGGGTGCAGGTGTGGGTGTGAGGTGCAGGTTGGGTATGAGTGTGCAGGAGTGCGTGTGGGGTGCAGGTGTTGGTGTGAGGGTACAGATGTGGGTGTGAGGTACAGGTGTGGGTGTGAGGTGTAGGGGTGGGTTGAGGTGCAGGTGTGGGTGTGAGGATACAGATGTGGGTGTAGGGTGCAGGTGTGTATGTGGGGTTTAGGTGTGGGTGTGAGGGTGCAGGTGTGGGTGTGGGTGCAGGTGTGAGTGTGCAGCACAGATGTGGGTGTGCAGTGCAGGTGTGCGGTGCAGGTGTGAGGGGTGTCTGGTGTGCAGTGTGTGCGTCTTGCCCTCCTGCTGGCCTGTGTCCATCTCTGTCCACTGTCCTCCACTTCCCTGGTGTCCCCGTCCCTGGGCTGCACCCGGCCCCACCTGCTGGCTGAGTCACTGTCTCCGTGCTAAGCTCTTCCCGCCGCTGTCGTAAACAGAACCCTGGGAGAAGCCATGCCAGGTCCCAACACGCCGTCCGCCCGCGCACCCGATGCCTTTGTTCCCACCCAGGGCGGCCCTGGAGAGGGTCGTGCCCCAGCTGGGCATAGGCCCCCAGCCCGCAGCAGTGGGAGAGCCTAGCCTGGGCTGTGCCACCCAGAGCCCAGGGGTCTGCCCAGTGATGGGCACTGGAGGGCCCATGGAAGACTCTGGGGCCACAGGACAGGCTGCTACCCAGCCCCCCGCTGGCTGCTGGCCAGGCCTGTCCCAGTCACCTCTGGAGCTGCCCTCCCAGGGGCCAGCTGGCTTTCTGGTACAGGGGACAGAGCCTGGGCCCAGCCAAAGCCTGAATAGGAGTGTGCTTGGGCGGCCCCTCCTCCTGGAAGGGTCTCCTGGTTCCAACCTTCAAAGCCACACTTGTCCCTGGGGTCCCGGCTGCTGCACCAGTGCCTTGGAAATGCGTGTTCACGCCGGGCGCCCGATGGGGGAGCTGACTGGGGTGACAGTCACACGTGGTTTCCCATCCAGGGCCTGCAGACCACAAGGCTGGGGCTCACAGCAAGCACTGCCTCCCAGCCTGGCCCTGCCCGCTGTGTCCTGGGCACACACCAGGCCTGGCATACAGCAGGCGCTCAATGCATGCAGGCTGAAGAGCAACATGGGCTGATGCTGCCTGTCCCTGGAGGGTCAGTGGCCCCTGGCCTGCAGGCTGCCCCACCCCCCCCACATCGGCCTTGAAGGTTGGAGCCAGGAGACCCTTCCAGGAGGAGGGGACGCCCAAGCACATTCCTGTTCAGGCTATGGCTGGGCCCAGGCTCTGTCCCCACCCCCACCCCTTATGGGAGGATAGTGGGAAGAGACCATCATACCCGGAGCCAAACGTCCTCTCTGCCCCGACCCAGCCACGCGGGGCGAGCCCAGCCTCCAGGAGCCGCAGGTGGGCCACAGGAAGTTTCCCCGGGCCCCAGGGAGAAAGGTGGCAAGGCCCCTGGGTGCGTCTGCACGTTTTGTTAGCCTGTGGCATCCAGGACAGGACCTACTCCCTTTCCTCTGGGGTTTCAAAATCCAGCCACCGCGCATCTCAGTGTGCACACGTGCTGTGTCCAGTGCTGGCCAAGGGCCGCCAGCGTAAACCACGCGGCCCGCGCCCCCCCACTGGGCTTGCTGTGTGAGCTGGGCCGGTGCAGACGCGGCTGCCTGGGCCGGCCCCCTTGGCTCTCACACGCCCTGCCCCTCGGACGCTGCAGCACTGCTATGCCCTCTGCTGAGCCCCACTGTGTGCAGCTGGTGGGCTGTGGGCTCACGCACACCCGGCTCCTGAGGACGCCCCATGCCAAGCTCGCTGACCACGCCCGCTGTCCCCTGGGCGACTCACATGAGCGGGGATTAGGGGCAGCCCCTATGCCTGGTCATGTCTGAGGCTGGCACATGATGGGCGGGCCTCCGTGCTCCCTGGCAGTCAGGGAGGGGTGGGGGTGGCTGGGAGAGGAGGACCAGGGGCTGGGGCCCCGTGTACATACTCACAGGCCCGGCCTGGGCTCAGCAGGGGTGGGGCAGCAGCTGGAGGGTGCACAGCCTCCAAAGTCCTCACGCCCCCTGCAGTCGCGCTGCCCCCCCTTGGCCTGCTCCCAGAACCCCCACTTGGCTTCAGGCCCCTGGGCCTTGGCACCTGCCGTGGCCTCCACCTGGAGCCCCTCCCTGCGCTCCCGTGCAGGCTGGCCTGGGTCACTCTGGCCGTCCCGTGTCACTGACTTGGTGGCTGCTAGGAACCCTCTGCACCTGCGTCCCCCGGGCCCAAGGCTCCAGAGGTCCCCCTGCCCCTGTTCTGCGGCCTCCCCCGGCCCCACCTCACGGCAGAACGGGGACACCCCACCCCCACCCCAGCTGGTCACCAGTCAACAGACGACACAGAGAGCCTGGACCACAAACCCCACCCCATCGCTGCGGAAACAGGCCCAGGATGGCTCAGGAGGCCAGAGGGAGGAGGCTGCCATTGCGGTGGAGGGAGCCAGGATGGGCCTTGACCCTCTGAAGGGAGCTGCACAGATGGTAGCCCGGGGCCCCAGGGCGAGGCCGGCGCAGGTCCAGCTTGAGGAGTAGTGAGTGCCCCGTGCAGGGGGGCATGCAAGCCAGCCCAGAGGTGCCGCAGAAGCTTGGATCTTATGCAGGGCTGAGCTGCCCTCTAAGGGGTGTCCTTTCAACACTCAAGACTCAGGCACAGCCCAGGGACGCAGGCAAGGCCTGCGGGGCCGCCCCCTCCCCAGGCCCTTCCCCTCTCGGGGACAGTCAGTTGTTGGCACCACTGGAGTGGCTGCCCTCACGAGCGCTCATGGCCCAGAGCCTGTCCAGCACAGGACACCAGCATGCCTCGGACCGGGGTCTCATGGCCTCGCAGCTCCCAGTGCCGACCTGATCAGAGGGCCCAGGGGGATGCCTACTGCCCCCACTGCCTGGAGGACTCAGCCCACTGGGCCTGCAGCCAGAGCCGTCCCGGCTGAGAGCCGGGCCCTCGCGGGAGGCTGTGGGCAGGGCACCAGACCCAGCCCAGCTGGCACAGCATGCGGGGGCGTCTGGAGGACGTGGCCTGCACCTGGTTGTGGACACGGGAAAGAGAGGGGAAGCTGTCTCCAAGTGGGGAAATCAGACGCAAGCCAGCCGAGGGGAGGGGCCCCCCAGGCTGAGAAGCAGTGGGAGCCAAAGCTTGGAGGCCAGAGAGGCCAGGCCTGGTGGATGCTGGGGGAGGTAGAAGGGGAGACGGCGTCCAGCCAGGGAGCCCACTTTACCTTGGGGCAATAGGGAGCTACCGAAGGTTCGGGAGGAAGGGGCTGACATGACACAGCTTCTGCTTGACTCAGCAAGTGGGCTGGTGGGGGAGAGGTGGCCGCATGGCAGGACCAGAGAAGCAGGCCCAGCAGGGGCCACCGGACAGGGAGGTGACCGCAGGCTCCTGCCCTGACCAGCATTCAGGAAAAGGGACGGAGATCAGGGACGGCGGGAGGGGCCGGCCAGCGGGGACCGACGTGGTGGCTGAGGTGGTCACCCCGCGGTTACAGTGCGGTGGGGACACGTGCTGGCCAGAGCAAGCATGGGGAGCCCAACAAGGCAGCCACAGAAGCCACGGAAGAGGCAGTCGGCCCAGGGAGGTCACGCGTGGGTGAGAGAGGGCGAGAGACAGGGTCGGCAGGTGTGGACAGCTCGGCCACAGATTTTACCTCTGACCTGCTGCTGAAGGGGGAGGGGCTGTCCAGGGTGGGCTCCCTCGAGGCAGGGCCCGAGACCAGATCCGATGCTCAAGGGACAAGGGGAAGCCAGGAGGGGCGAGGAAAGAGCTGAGCCCCAGTGGCCCCAGCCGTGGCCTGATCCTGGAGGGAGCTGGGTGGGGGGCAAGAGGCCACCAGTGACCCCTGTGCTGTGTCCTCCCTCCCCCGTGGGCAGAGCCAGGGACCGTCTCTGAATGCCCAAGAGCAGCTGTGGCCCAGGCACCACCCTGGGGCAGGCAGCATCACCCCCGGCAGGGGTCAAACCCGCCCGGGGCCTGCCGGCAGGGAGAGGCTCAGCATGGCCACTGCGTCCCTCCCCCGTGCACCTGTGGCCCCAAGCACCCAGCCCTCTGCCGGGCAGGGACTGCTCCACACTCGTCTCTGACTGTGGGCCACTCGCAACTTCCAGGAGCGCATGAGGAGTGCCCACAGGGGCCGCGGAGCCCCGGTCTCAGGGCTGGAGGCCAGGCAGGCGGGGGCAGCCATAGCGGCGCACCCCCCACCAACGTGGATGGGAGTGGCAGCCCCGCCCCGCCCGGCGGGCACCTGGATCGAAGCAGCTGCACTTGGGTGGCGGGGCCCCAGGGAGAGGGCGGTGCCACCCTCCTGGCTGTGCCAGGTGCCACCCACGGGCTGCTCACCGCAAAGCAGCCCCCAGGGCTCTCCTTGTGCCACCCCCAGCCCCATGCCAGCGTTGCAAGCCCTGCAGAGCCTGGGCCTGGCCTGGGCCCCAGCAGCTGCGACTGCTGGGGGGGTGGGGCTCAGGCTCCTGCCTCTGTGGAATCAGCACGTGCCATGCCCGAGGCTAGACCCCTGCAGGCCTGGTGCTGAGCCCTTGGTGGAGACGACAGGAAGTGTCAGCATCCCCAGTGTGTGCTTGCAGGGGTGTCTGTGGGGCCTACTGTGTGCAGGCAGCAGGAGAGGCCTGGGGCCTCGAGGCTGGTGGGGGCTGCTGCCTCAGAGCTCATTTCCTGGGAGCCCCTGTCTGGGCCTCAGCCTCTTTGTGGTTGGGGGCGATGCAGGGGGCGGGGGAAGGAGCGTGACGGGGGCTTGCAGCCCCAAGGACGGGGCACAGCCAGCAGGCACCTGCACCTTGCTCGACACAGCCCCCCCTGCCCAGCCCGACTCCACCCTTCCCTCCTGCTGCGGGTGCCCGTGTGGCTGCTCCTGTTCCCAGCAAGCCCCCATGCTCCTGTTCCCAGCAAGCCCCCACGCCTGAAGCCTCAGCCACTCCTGATTTCCAGGTGCAGAAGCGAGAAAGCAGAGGCAGAGGGGTGGGGCCACGTGCCTCGGTTTACCAAGTAACGAAGACCACTCCCACAACCACAGCACCACCTGCCAGGCTGCCAGGCCGCCAGCCTAGGTCCAGAGCGAGGCTCCTGGCCAGCCCAGAAGGGGACGTGGCCTTGGGCGACCTGGCCCAGGTGCCCGGTCACACCAGCCCAGGGGCCACGTGAGCCCAGGGGTGCCCTTACCGACTCGGAGCTCCTGCCCGAACACGGTCTTCTCGCCCAGGGCCGAGCAGTTCCAGCGGCCGAAGCGGAACTGGTACTGGCACTCGTTGATGCCCATCTGTGCCCCCTCCCCGATGACGATGATGGCGTCGGGCCGGCTCTGGCAGATGGCGCGTTGCCGCGGCGCCAAGCCGGGAATCTTGTTGCAGATGATGTTGGCTCCCAGGGCTACCACGGACGACAGCGCTCTGCCGAGACAGGACAGGCATGGGGTGGTGAGGCCAGGTGAGCAGGAGGACCCCCACCCCCATCCCGCGTGATCCGGGATTGGAAAGGACCCGGCCGGCCTGGGCATCGCAGGAACCGAGGCCCCCAGCCCCGGGAGCAGACAGAGCTCCAGGGCAGAGTCCCACAGTCGCGCCCTGTGCAGAGCCAGCTTTGGGGGCCGGGCTTTCCCTGCACCTGCAGACCCCCCTCTGCCCTCCCGGAAACCCCTGTGCCAAGATGCCCAATGGGAGGCAGGCCCCCTGGGTGCCGACGGCAGCTGCAGCCTGGTGTGACTTTGGGAGGGCAATGGGCCTCCACTTCCACACCCACAAAGTGGGCACATGGACTCGTGTCCTCACCAGCACAGAGGCTGCCGGCAGTCACTCATCTCTGATGGCTGGCACACGCCATGGGCAGCTCGGCAGCACCCGATCCGGAATTGAGTCCTACTGTGGGCCAGCCCGGGCTCTGAAGGGGGCCTCCAGGCAGCACCTCAAGCCCTCGCGGGAGCCTTGGTAACTGGCTCCCGGGAACCCCAGGGCTCTCCTGCTGGGCTCACTTTGGACTGGATCTCGGGTTGGTTGGTTTGTTTTTAAATATTTGAAAGGCAGAGTTGCAGAGAGAGGGAGAGAGAGAGAGAGCACGCGCACATGATCTTCCACCCACTGGTTCATTCCCCAAATGCCCACAACAGCCGGGGCTGGGCCAGGCCAAAGCCAGGAGCCAGGAGCTTCATCCGTATCTCCCACATGGGTGCAGTGATCCAAGTACTTGGGCCATCTGCTGCTGCCTTTCCTAGGCAAATTAGCAGGATCAGAAGTGGAGCAGCCAGGACTTGAACCGGTGCCCGTATGGATAAGCAGAGGCTTATCCTGCAGGGCTACAGCTCTGGCCTGGCCCCATTTGTGGTCTTAAAGAGGTGAAACTTGCACAGTGTCGACCTCAGGAAGGGTTCTGTGGGCAGCTCCATCACCTCCTGGGGTATTTTCATCCCCCCTCAAGGGGAAACTCCACACCCACACGCAGCCCACCAGGCCCCTCCTCCTCTTCTCCCAACCCCGCCTCCTGCCCCCCCATGGCTTCTCTCAGAGCCGGGACCCGCCGGAGGTGGCCTGGTCTCAGGTCTGGTGTGTACAGCAGCTGTGCTCTGGGCCTTGTTGAGGCTGGACAGTCGCATTGTGCCCAGGTACCAGTTGCTGTCACGGCCCCTGTTTTCCATCTCTGGGGCACACACCCAGGAGCGGAACCACAGGGTCATGTCGGGATTCCCTGGCTTCTCCGGGTGCTGCCCAACTGTTTTCCACAGCGGCCGCACCAGTGGCTTACGGGTGAGCTCCAGGGTAGGGCCAGAAACCTAGGGGAGGGGGCCAGGGCTGGACTCCCACCGCCTAGGGACAAGCAGCTGGCTCGCAAACACCCAGGCCTGCTCAGCCAGGGGACACTATGGGGCATGCAGGAGACCCCCAGGGGCCCCCAAAGCTATAGCCCTAGCCCGGGCCCCTGCTCCGCGCAGTGGGACGCCTCCTCCTGCCCTCTGCCTGCCAGTCGATCCCCGCCTGCCGTGAGAGAGTCAGTGTTTTTCCAAAGCCAGCTGGAAAGTCCCCGTGCGGCCGATCCCACAGCACGTGCTGCAGCCGGGGCGTCCTGCCCGACACCCAATCCCCGGCCCGCCCGCCGCCCCACCCGCTAATCTGGCCGAGACCCCCCTGGGTCCCCCACGGGCACAATGGGCAGAAACGCCCGGGGCTGTGTGCGGGTGGGGCAGGGAGCGGGCTGGAATCTGGGGAATTCAGCGCAAAGTAATTGTAGCTCGGAAAACCGAGCCTGGGAACAGTGATGGGCGCCTCCACCGGCCACCACGCTCCCCATGCCCCGAGCTTCCCACAGGCCCTGGCCACGAAGCACCCCGCTCCTGATGATACCAGGTCTCACTGCGCTGGCCACAGCCCTGGTCCCCGCTCCACCGACCCTACTAGCACCCAGATCTGACCACAACGCTCCCCTGCTCTGAGCCACTGAGCTCCCTTGAGCCCATCCAACCTTCTCTGCCTAGAACAGAGGCAACTTCCGGACAGTGCTGCATCCCGGGAGCCGCCTGTGTTTGAATAAACAGGAGTCAAGAATCAGATCTGGAGCTGGTGCTGTGGCACAGCGGGTTAAGCCATAGCCGATGAGGCTGGCAGGTTGAGTCCTGGCTGCTCTACTTCTATTCCAACTCCCTGCCTGTGCCTGGGGAAGCAGGGGAAGATGACCCAAGTGCTTGGGCCCCTGCACCCACGTGGGAGACCCGGACACGTCTCCTTGCTTCTAACTTTGGCCTGGCCCAGCCCCGGCCATTGCAGCCCTTTGGGGAGTGAACCAGCGGATGGAAGATTCTCTGTCTCTCCCTCTCTCTAACTCTGACTTTCAAATACATAAATAAATCTTTAAAAAAGAATTACACCTGAAAGAACGACAGCTCAACAACAGAAAGACAAACAGCGCCATTTTAAAACGAGCCCGGGAAGCCTTAGGCACACGTGTCTCTCGACTGGCCAACAGGCACAGGGAAAGAGCTGTGCCTCGCTGATCCCTAGGGAAATGCAAATCCAGCCCAGGATGAGCCGCCAAGGCTCACCCACTAGGGCGGCTTCTGAATGATAATAACAAAACAGCAAGTGTTGAGGGGGGAGAGAAGTGCCTGCCCCCACCCCACCCCGTGCACTGCTGATAGGAATCAGGAGACAACAGCATGGCGGCGCCTCGGGGAGCCAGCAGTTTGCACAGAGCCTGCACACAAATGTGCAGCAGATGAGTGGACAGACAAATGCGGGCCATCCCCATGGCGGGATTGTATGTGGTCATAAAAATGGACCAGGGTCATAAAAAAGGACCAGCGCGACGCCGAGGAGGGGTCTCCGACCCATGATGCCTCGAGAGAGAAGCCACCTGCTGCATGGTTGCATTTACGTAAAATGGCCAGGACAGACAAACCCGTGAGACCGAAGGCAGAAAGGCCACCACCAGGGGCCGGGGCAGAGGGAACCGGGAGTGGCTTATGGGCGGGTTCCGAACTGCCATCCAGCTGGGGATTGCATCACACCGTGGAGATGTGCACAGGTCCTCACAGCTAACATGGTGGATTCCAGTAAGTTCCATCTATACTCAGAACTGCGGACCAGAGGTAGGGTTGTGGGAGGGGCTGAGGGGGGCCTTGCCCTGCTCTCTCGTCCACTAACCCGGGTGTGCGGGGCTGACGGGGCAAGGGGCCAGTGAAGGTCAAAGGTGACATAAAGGTATGGGGAACAGTCAGTATCAGCTAGGAGCACAGACGTCCAGGCACGGTCGATAATTCAGATAATTCAACTTCGCCTCCCTTAGTACCTGAGGGTTTCTCACTGACAACACGGAGTCCTCTGACCCTGGGCGCCGCCCCTCCCGCAGGTGTGGGGACAGCAGCTCCACGCTGGGGACGCCTGCCGATGTCGCCCAGCCACGCTCTCGGCTTCCACAACACGGGACGGCTCAGAGAACCACCACCCGCAGCCGTGTGCTCCAGACACATGGGCACCGTGCCCGCTGTTCTCAAAACACAGCCTGTCGCTCCCTTGGGAAAAGTCACCGGAGTCATTCTCGCACTGGGGACAGCGCCTGTGACTGCCCTGCCAAGCGGCCTGGAGGGGAGGGGACTGTGGATATGGGCGGTGGGCACTGGCCCTCGTTAGGAACCCGTCAGCCTGGGGAAGAGGGTAAAAATGCAAAGGGACCAAGACCTGGGCCTTGGAGATGGCGAGAGGTGGGTGCATGCAAGCTTTGTCCCAGGGTCACTGGTAGTCGGGGGCGCCCCCAGCAAGGTCCCCACAGGTGGGCCCGGCTTTCACCCCCAAATAGGCAGCCCCTCTGGGCCAGCCTGCAGGCCCTCAGCTGCCCGTGCCCCAGGAGAGGTGGGCCCAGGAGGCTCCGAGCAGCCTGGGAGCTGGGGGGCTGGGGGAGCTGGGCTCACATTTCCCATGGGAATCTCTGCTCTGGGCTCAGCCACTGTGCAGGGGCCTCGGGGACGTGGATGAGATGCCAGCGGGTGGGCTGGCTTACGCGACTGGAATCTTCCCTCACCCCGAGAGGACCTCAGAGAAGGGGCCTGGCCCCATGGACAGTCCCTTTTTCTGCCCCCTGGGGGCTGTGCTCAGGCCCCCCAGTCTCAGGCCAGGGGCCAGCAGAGCACTGTGGGAGATGCGGCAGGGCTGGGGCCGGGCACCGTGCGAGCAGAGGCCACGCGGGTGAGGATCTTTTTCCACCTGCCAGAGCAGCCCCCCAAGAAAATGCGGCTGCCTCCCAGATGGGGAGGTGTGGAGGGGAGGACGTGTCCTTGCCCCTATGGCCGGAGCCACGTGGCTGTGTGGGGAAGCCCTTGGGGCAGCACTGGCCAGCACCAGGCCAGCAGAGTCCTGGGGACAGGTCAGAGCAGCAGGGGACCCCTGACTCTGGCCGGTCCCCTGACTCGGTGCCTCGGTTTCGTCCTCTGTAACAGGGGGTGTTGACACAGCAGAGCCGTCCGAGGGGCCGGGATGAGTGGTCGTGGCCTGCGGTGACGCCCCCCACGTAGGCTGTTACTGCTCTTGAGGCCTGAGACCAGGCACTGTCCCTGACGCTCATTATCAGACACACAGTCGCCCCCGGGAATCAGGGACCGGCACCTACACCGGCGGTTCCCAAACCATCGAGGCCACGTCAGCCGCCGGGGGCGGGGGGGTGGTCAACCCTGCCTGTCATTTCCTCTGACCTACAGCCTGAACTGGCGTCTGCACCCGGAGGGACAGGTGCCGATGACGTCAGAGAGTTTGCACAACCAGGAATGGCAGCCCCAGGGACCAGCAGCAGAATGGACCACTCAGCCAGGCAATGAGAAAGAACACGTCGCTGATGAGCACGGAAGGGACACGCCACACACGTGTCCTGCTGGGCTGCGGAGGCCAGGGAGGGAGCAGGCAGGTGTCACCCCCACAGTGAGCCCAGGACACGCACACCTCATCTTTGAGCCAGAAGCCCTGGGTGGGATACACTGACAGACGGAGCCTGGTGTGTGTGGGGGGTGTGGAATGCTCTAGATCCTGAACAGGGGCGGGGGGACACGGATGCACAGCGCCGTCCACTTGAGAACCCTGCAGCATGTGGGTCACCCCTGGTCCGTGATTACATAGAAAACGGAGCTGGCAGCAGGACCTCCGGGCCTCCTTACGGGGACTGAGATTGTAAAAGAAATAAAACGCCCATTGACAAAGCACACCCAGGTGATGCATCTGTGGGTGCCCAGTCTCGGGGAGATGCTAACCCTGCCTGCCGCAGGCGCTCGTGGGGGGCCGTGGGGGGCTGTGCCTATCAGACAGCCTGAACCTCCTGGGCCCGCAGCCCTGGTGGGCCCCAAAGGAAGGCAACACGCTGCTCTCTTGCAGTTCCTGGGCAGCCAGGAGGTGGGAGCAGAGACCCCAAGGGGTTGGACCCTTCCTGGGGGTCTTCCTGCCCAGTGCCTGGGTGGGGCCCAGCACCCACTGCCAGGGGGTGGAGCTGCCCCCCTGCCCACCCGGCCTGTGTCCAGAGCAGCTGGGCCCAGCAGCAGGGAGGCAGCTGCCCAGGGTGGGGAGACCGCCTCGGGCAGGCAGCCATCCAACCTGAACCCCTCTGCTCTCGGGGTGCTCGACAGTGCCGGCACGCACCGTGGCCCTTTGCCCAGTTCCCCACCTAGGGAGAGAGTGACATCATGAAACGATGACGATGATGATGAAGAGGCCCCCAGAACAGGAGCCAGAGAGGCAGAGAGTGGACAGGGAATCCACACCTCCCACCACCTTCCTTGTGACGTCACCCCGTCCCTGGCCCTCAAAGATGGCAGGGGACATGCAGAGTGTGGTCACTTGTCTCCTGGCACCAGGACCTGCATTTGGGGAGGGGCTGTTGTGGGTGGGGAAGGAAGCCCCCCACTCTGCACCGACCTGGGAGGAGCCTCAGGGGCTGAAAGCGAGGTGCAGCCCTGTCCCCAACAGGCCCAGGACCCTACCCTGGCTCAGGAAGACAGGAAGCCCATCTTGTCCCCCCTTGCTCGCTGTACCTGGAGCAAAGCCTCAGTGATCAACATCAAATGAATGAATGAATGACAGCCCAATGGCCAGGCGGGCGAACGGAAGCATGGAGGCGGCCGGGCACACCCCTTCCTGGGACAGCGAGGCTGGTGTGGGCACCCTCGGCAGCCAGGACCACAGGCCAAGCAGGTGAGTGGGCGTGAGGCACCTGCTTTCACTCGGGCCGTGTCGCAGGGCAGTGGACAGTGGCACTGGGGTGCAGAGACGGTCCTTGCCCTTGCCAGCCGCACCGTGGAAGGGGCTGGGTGATAGGGCAATGAGGGTGAGGCCACCCCAAACCCCTCTGGCAGTGCACCGGCTCCCAGCTGTATTTTTCCATCTAAAAAGCTACCGAGGAGGCAGGCATCGCACTGGGCAAAGTGGGCGAGCCGCCGCAGGGGGCGCCCTCATCCTGCGTCGGACCAAGGGTTTGTCCAAGCCCAGCTCCTGGCTAACCTTCACGCTGAGAGACAGCTGGTGATGGCTGAAGCACTTGAGTTGCCGCCACCCACTCAGCCGGGCAACGAGCAGTGCCCGGATAGAGTCCCGGTCCGGTATCGGCTTGGCCTTGGCAGGCGTTTGGGATGGGAAGTGACCAACGGACGGGAGAATGAAAAGCTAAGAAGGCTGCCACCTGGGGCGTGCACTCACCCACCCAGAGGGAGCCTCCAGCCATCCGGAGGCCACGGCCTGACCCAGGTGCGGCCTCGCCACCCGAGGGCACCTCCACCTGAGCGTCCCACTTCTGCAAATTCCCCACACAGCACCGCTCAGATGCAGGTGCCCCAGCAGAGCCAGAGCACTCCCTAGGGCAGCATCCGTGCGGCCTGGCCCCGCTCCCCCTGTCCTGGGACTGAGCACCCACGCCCCACCTTGGCCTTGGCAGTCCCAGCACAGCCTGCCCTTAACCCTGGGTTTCTGGTTGGAGCAGCCCACCCTGCTGGGGACCTGGGATACTGGGATTGTCCCCAAGGCAACGACCAGGCCAGCACTCCATGGGGGAGTAGGATCTCAGAACCTCCCAGAAACCGGACTGAGCCCTCAGGGGCCTCAATATCCAGGACCCCTCCCCACAGAGTCTGTGGGGGGATCCTGGGGACAGCTGCCCTCTACCCCCAGACAGCACACACCCTCCAGCATGCCCTGCTCTGCCCTCCGGATTTGCTCATTCACCTGCTTGATCCTGGCCCACTCCCCAGCCGGCACCAGCAGGACCCCAGCCTCAGGCTGCCCGAGCCATCACCCAGCCTCAGCCCTGGCTGATCCTTGGTGGCCACTATGGTGGCCACTGTGGAAGTCAGCCACAAGGCGGCCCGGTGCCCACCCCTCATCACTTCCTCTTATCCCCCACACCCCAAGATTCTGCCCCCACTCTGGCTCCTCCCTGCACCTGATCCCTCCACTTCCGAGGCCCCTCCCTGGGGAGACCCCTCCACATGCCAGCCCCAGAGGCCAGGGCAGGGATCCTCAAAGCCCAGCACCCGGCCTGGCCCTAAGCTGACCTTGGAAATGAGGGCCGCTGCCCCCCATCACAGGAAGCACAGGCACCCCCCCAACACACACATACCCAACCAGCTCCCTGGGAGTGGGGACAGGCTGGCCAAGCCCGGGGCAAGCTCCCTGGCCCTCCAGGCCCCAGCCCCGGCCAGGCCCGGCACGGCTGCCCTGAGCACCTCCAGCCCACGCTCCTGGCCCGGGGCACTTTGCAATTCTTCCCTCTCGGGCATCCTCCGGCGAAATATTTGAAGAATGCTCTAATTATCTGTGATCAGCCGGGAGGCGTGCCTGGGTCCACTCGTCCAGGAAGTAACTCGCAAATCCCCGAGGGTGGCGCCAGCCCCCACGCCCACCCCGGGCTGCACCCATCAGCCTCTCCCCAAAGTGGGCAGCCTCTCCCTGGGGGCCTGGCGGTTCCAGCCCCTGGTGGGCCCCAGGAGGCTCCTCTCCGGTTCATGAGCCCAGGGTGGCGCTGGGGCAGAGAGCAGGGGCTGGGGCGAGTGGGGGCTTCAGCAATCCTGATGGTGGCCTGGGGGGGAGGAGGCCTCCAGGATGGACCCCTCAGGCTGCCCAGGGCCAGAGCTCCACCCCCACCAGCCCTGGCTCTGGTCTCACACCCAGCTGCAGAGGTCTCCATGCAGGGGGCTCAGCGGAGCTCCGCCCAGCCCAGGCCTGATGCGGCTCCAGCCGAGGTGGCCTCTACTTCCCTGCTCCTCCTCCCCTGTGCTGGGGCGGGGGCTGGCAGGGTGGGGAGCACGGAGCGTGGGCCGGGGGACAGGCCACTTCCACACCCCCGGCCTCAGGCAGGCCACTGCGACCCACGGTGAGCCTCGGTTTTCCCATTTGAAAGCGGTCCCCTCCCTCGGGATGGAGCAAACCTGGACCCTGCTAAAGCCCTGGGGGGGAGGGGAGCAGGGTGGCCATCCAACCTGGCCGCTCCCCTGCGCCTACACGGGGGCTGTGCTGTGGGGAAGGGACCCCTCACCCTGACCAGTGGCCACCGTGTGCTGGCCCTTGGCACTCTCCCCACCCTGCCTCGCCCTGCCCCACCTTCTGGACCTCTGGGTGAGGACACAGACAGGGAAAACACCCCCCACCCCAGGGCCACCTGCGGGCAGGAAGGCAGGGAGAGCAGGTGGCTGCTCCCCAGGGCCCCGCCCAGGCCTTAGCAGGTACCTGAAGCTGCATCCCTGGGGGGAGGGGTGGGGTCCTGCGTTCCAGTCCTGCGCGGCCACGCTGAGCCTCGGTCTGCCTGTCTGTCCAGTGGGGACAGCGGCCCCTGCTCGTGGGTGGGGCCGCTGCTGTGATCTTTCCAGGCCACTGCCCTGTTCAGCCCGCAGCCCGCGGTGTTCCCGGCAGAGAGCAGAGTGTCCAGGGCTGGCTCCCTCGCGCCCCCGGTGGCCAGCTGCCCTCCCACCCTCCGCACATAGCTGGCATTCCTGGCCTGGCATCCTGGGACCCCACCCTGGAGAGAAATCAGGCAGCCTGGGAGAAAGCAGGTGGCGGGCGCCCCCCACACACACCCGGGCAGGACTGAGGGTGCTGGAGGTGGGTGAGGGTGCTCAGCATCACCCACCCCCATGGCTGGACATCAGAGCCTCACCCAATCCTCGTGACCCCACAGCCTCAGGACACTGACCTCTGACCTCAGAAGCTTCCAGATCTCTACTGGCTGTCAGGGTCCACCACAACAGGAGCAGGCTCTGGCCACACTGGACCGGATCTTCCCCTCCAGGGCACCCTGCCTGCTCCCTCTGGCAGCCAAGCAAGATTCCAGACCCAGTTTGGGGCTGCCTCCTCCTCCTCCAAGAAGGCCACCTGGATCTCTCCTCCGTTCTCCCCCTCCACCCTTTCCAGCACGGTCATGCGTGTGCCAGGCTCTGGGGGAGGCCACTGGGGCCAGGGGTCAGCGATGCCCTTCCCTATGCCCAATCCCTGACCCTGCTCTTGCTTCCCGCAGTGCAGATGGGACCATGATACCCACGGAGGTCACACAGCCAGCCGAGCCCAGCTCTGTCGGACGCGGGGGCGCCTGCAGGCCTGGGTGACCAGGATGCCAGCCCTCAAGACAGGTGGATGGGTGGATGGGCGGGCGGGCGGAACAGGTGGGAGGGAGCTGGCAAGCCCTGCTGGCCCGCAGCCAGGCTGCGAGTCTGGATGTTCCTGGCAGCTCTGGACAGCGTGTGAGTGGCGGGGTTAGAGGCCGAGCCCCGTGGGCAGTGGACAGCGAGCAGTCAGCTCCCTGCAGGCTGCAGGGTAGGGATGCAGCCTCCGGCTGGAGTCCTGGAGGGCGCCCTTTCCAGGAAGTGATGGGTGACAGACAGCATGAGTGTGCAGGCCTAGGCTCTCTGGGGCCCCGGGCCTGCCCGCACCCAAGCCAGGACCCCCTGTGCCAGAAGCCCCGGGCCTTTGCCTAGAAAGCCCCCTCTCGCCAGGACACTCTAGGGGGCCGGGAGGAGATACCCTCACTGCCCGTGGGTGGGGGCCCCTGCCGTGGCCTCTGCAGGGCTGCGGGAGAGGGGGTGAGCTCCCTTCCCAGTCACTGTGGCCAGTCCCGCTTCCTGGGGGTGCAAAGAGCAAGTTCCAGGCAGTGGGCATGGCCGCGGGATGGGGCGGAGAGGGGACAGGAGGGGCCTGAGAGAGCAGGCCGGGAAAGCAAGGCCAGGGAAGGGAAGTGATGCTCCGAAGGTTCCCACAAACCCACTGCCACGCTGGGTCCTGGCGTCCCCCCACGCACACGCTGCCCGCCAGGCCACAGCTGCCCTGCGCGGGCTGTCTGCTCTGCCTGCGCACGCTGGGCCAGGGGCCAGGGCAGGAAGAGACCCTGATAAGGACGTCTCCCGGCTCCCTGCACCTGCTGGGGAAACTGCTCCACCGGCCAGAGCCCAGCCAGGAGGCGGCCTGCTCGGGGCCACCAAGCCACTGGACGCCAGGAGACACCGGAGAGGCAGCGCCGACCCCGTGTGCAGCCTCCCCTCCCCAGCTCTGGCACTGCTCACGTGGACGGCAGGGGCAGGAAAGGGCTACAGAGCAGAGGGAGCGCACAGGGCGGTCCCAGGGCAGGGCCCTCCCGCACGCACGCACCCACGCACGCATGTGCCCAGCCCCCTGCCCCGCAGGGATGCCCCGAGGAGTTTCCATTCAAAGGGGCGTTTTCCCTCCTACCTCTTAGAACCGCCTGGGCCTGAGACTCCAGCCTATGGAGCCTGCAGCGGGGAAGGGGAGCTGGGGGCTCTGTCGCCAGGGGGCAGGGTTCACGGGATGGCAGTAGCAGGAGTGATCACTGGGGCTCTCCCAGACCACGGCCAGTGCCCAGGGCCACCTGCTGTGTGGGCGGCTCCCTCCCACCCTGCCCCGAGCACCAGGCAGGCTTCAGGGGCTACCAAGCAGAAGTGCTGGGGGCTGCAGTCTTTTTGTTTCCCACCCACAGCTGCACCACCCAGCACCCCAGGGCCACGTGCTCCAGCCTGGGCACCTGGGGGCATGGGGCAGGGCTGTGGGCTGAGGCTGAGCATGGCCTTGCACCCCTACCCCTCGGATGAGGCAATCACACTGAGGTTGGCTTCCCTGACCAGGCAGGGTCCTTCCCGTCTTGGCACTTCTGCACCTGCTTGTATGCCCCCAAGGCCGGGAAGCTCACTGCCTCTCCACCGGTGCAGGGTCTGCCCCAGGTTTGTGACCCACACAGATCTGCATTCTGCCTGCCTGAGGTAGGGGGCAGTGCAGGGGGAGGGGCCTGGGTAGGCTGAGTGGGAAGAAAGGAGGGAACAGGAGGAGGGAGCGCACCTGTCCCCACCCCCACCCCGCCGGCCAGCCGGAGGGCCCCCAGCCCCGCGCCAGGGAGGGAGGACAAACGGAGGTTTTGTCTTTGGCCAGCGGTCGGCCTGCGCCACACAATGACCCTTTCATCAGCCTGCGGGAGCCCTGCGCCCGGGTTTCATCTGACAACGGAGGGCGCCGGCCGCTGGTCCCCTCGGGAGGGGAGTGGAGCCCTATCTCCTCTGGACCTGGGCTGTGCAACATGGCGCCCTCCGGGGAGCCTACAGCCCGGGAAGTGAGGCCAGGCCTGGAGGGTGGCGGGCACAGCCATCCTGACGGGTCTGCGTCCCCGGTCGGAGCCTTCCCCGGCCCTCACCTGTCCTGCACAGACCCTGGGCAGAGCAGGCCTGGGAATCCCCAGAGGCTCTGGGCTCCCTGTAGGCGACCACAGGCTGCAGGGCCCTCCCGGGCGGCAGGAGGCTAGGGAGCCCGGGAAGTGGGACAGAGGGGGCTGTGGCCATGCAGTTGTCACCTCCCTTCTCAGAGTAGCCTTGCCCATCTCAGGGCACCGTCCAGCTGGCTGCACCTGCAGGCCCCTGAGACTCCTCCTGGCAGTGGGCCAGCACAGTGGAGCTGGGGGAGGCGGGCACCCCGAGTGTCTCAGGGAGGGGCTCCTCTCTGCACCCCAGCATCTGCTGACCTCGGCAGGACGCTTTGAGGCTCCCTCCAGGGGACCCCTGGGTGGGCAAGTGTGACCATCAGTGCTGCTCCGGCTCCTGCTTACTCTAGCCAACTCCTAGCCATACTTCAAGACCCTGCCATCCCCTCCAGGAAGCCCGCCTAGATAATGAGTGTTCCCCTCGCTCCCTCTGTCCTGCCAGCACCAGCTGCCCTGTACCTGGTGACTGAGAATGAGGCACCCCCAGCACTTCCTGCACCCACTTCCTCTGCATTTTCCCGTGGGAGCACCCCTGATCCCCACCGCCTGAGACTGGACCACACAGGCAGAGCCAGGGTGAGAGCTCAGGTCTGGACGCAGGTGAACTCAAGGGAAACCGACTTGAGACGTGGTCTGCTTGGCCTCAACGCACAGCTGCAGAGCCCAGCACGGCCCCAGGAGGAAGCGGATGCCAATCCCCCTCCCGCCCTCTGCACACGAGATCAGGACTCACTTCTGGGATGCACTGAGCTGAGGGTGGCAAGTCCCACCCCCTGGGAGTGAGGCTTCCGAGAGGCTCCTCTGTCAACCTCCAGCCGGGGAGGGGGTCCTCGGGGGCTAAGATGGCGTCAGGTCTCCCAGCGCCGGGCACGTGGCCCACCCAAGCCCCGGGGGGTGTGTCTGGAGCCCCCTGAACCCGCTCGGCCGCAATGTAGACCCCTCCTGCGCCTGGACAGACACAGGCCCTCCCACTGGGAGCCCCAGCCTGTCCCTCCAGGAGCCTGATTCAGCACACACACGCCCCCCACACACAGGGGGTCCTGCCACAGGGCTGCTGGGTGTGCGGTTGGCATCACTGGTGAAGCCACAGCAGCCGACCAGGAAAAGGCCCGGCCTTGGCAGGGCCGTGGTGAGCGCCGCCCCCCATCCCCCGCCAGGTGGTCGGTGAGTAACCAGCCCGTCACCATGAGTCACTCGGCTCCCCGGAGCAGGCGGTCACCATGAGAAGCTGTACCGGAAGACCTGGGGGGCCATCGCAGCCAGCCCCCACATCTGGGAGTGGAGGCCATGACCGGAAGGGCCAGCCTAGGACAGCAGCGCGCGCCTGGTGCCTGCTGGGGGTGCCCATGCCGGCTGACCCCTCACCACAAGCCCTCCCCTGGCCTGCAGCCCCCACCTGCCCTCCTTGAACCCTCACTGACCCCCTCCGGCCCTGGGAGCTCCTGGCCTGACCACGGGGCCAGAGCTCAGCATCCCTTCCAGGCCAGCACACCCGTCCAACCCGATCAGCCGCCGGGCCCAGGCATGCGTCTGGGATTCGCTGTGTGGGGACCACAGCCCAGCACCAGCAGCTGGGAGAGCAGCCCAGATGAAAGGGGCAGGATCAACTGCCCGCCAGGGTCTGCGATCCCAGCAAAGGGATGCCTTCTGGAAAGTTCTCTGGAGCAGAACAAAAGCCTCTACCCAGGGCCCCTCCTGGCCCTGGCATCCTCAGGTCCCGAGGGCTGCTCCCCCAGTGCTCCTGCAGGACTGAGGGTGGGCTCACGCGGACCCCACCTCTCACAGTCTGCAAGGCACTTCCGCCCCGGGGGCCTAGCCACCCTGGGAGCCCAGCGGCAGGGTGTTCACTCGCACTGCCCGCCTGCTCCCACCTCGGCCCCTCACCCACCTGGCCTCCCCGGTGCCCATCAAGCAAGCCAGGGGAAGGCCCCGAGATAAAGCCGCCTCCCTCCCTCCGCACTCCGGGGGCCTGGTCTGTGTTAGTCCCTGCTCTGGGAAAGGTTGTCATCAGCGCTTTCCTCCTCCGGGCGCGGCAGGTCGGGCAGGGGCTGCCAAGGGTGAGGTGGGACCTTGTCCAGCCCCCACCACCCACCCTGGAGCCCAGCAGGGGCGCAGGAGCGGGTGGGCAAGCCCTGCTCTCGGGAGCACTCCTGGCAGTCCCGCTGCGGTGCACAGCCGGGAGCGAGCCTCTGCCGGTACAGAAGGTGCTCCTGCAGGCCGGTGTGGGAGGCTAACCCTGAAAGAAAACCTGGGGTCCCCAGAGACACATCCTGAGCGTCTCCCCCTCCTGGCACACCCAGGGCCCCTCCCCGCGAGCATCCAGGCCGGGGAAGCTGATTGCTCGCTGAAGCGAGCGCAACAGGGAGATGCCGGGACAGCGGGGCGGCTTCCCACCTCCGAGGCCACGGCCTCCTGGTAGATCCTGCGCCGGGACCCTCCGGACCCACCAAGGTCTTGGCCTCCTTCCCCAGCGGCCCCGCGCCCGCCCCGGGGCGGCCGGCTCCCCCCCCCCTCCCCACAGGCGATGCCTCCTCGGCAGCCGGGGCTGCCCGCCGGGCCTGGAGCGCTCTCTGCTCCCGGACCTTGTAATTATGTCCCACAGCCCGGGAAACCGCGGGCCTCGCAGCATCTGGCTGCGGTTGCGAACTTTTGTTTCAAGATGCGCGACTATTTATAGAAGGAAAACTGGTAGGATAGCAATTTCCTAGGAGCTGGAGGAGAAATTGGCTGCGTCTTTATTAAAAGGGGGTGGGGGCACGGCGATTTATTAGGGCTGCGGCCGCGCGGGGGGAGGGGTGGCGCAGGGAGCGGGAAGGCAGCGGCTGCCCCCTCCGGCCGCGTTAGGCGACCCCGGACGTGGCCCGCGTGTTAAGGAGGGGGAGGGGGAGGGGAGAGGGGAGATGGGAGGGAAGGAGAGCTGGCGCTGAGGTTTAATCAGTAGCATCCAGCTTCAATTCCCCCAAACGGCGGTCCCATAAATCAAACTTCTTTTTAAATCGGAGGCCAGAGCATATGCGTCCCATTAGGGATCGGGCGAAGCCACCGCTGCGTGGACGCGCCCCCTCGGCTCGCTGGGCCGGCCCGGGCCCTGCCCCGAGCTTCCCGGAACCTGGTGGGCACTGCCCTACCAGACACACGCGCGCGCCCACGCTCTGCGCGCTCCCTCGGCCCGGACACCTGGGCGCACAGCCGCCGCCCGCGCGCACTGCGCGCCCTCCTCGCCCCCAGGTATGGAGTCGCCCAGGACACGGATCGAGCGCGACAAGTCGCAGCGCCTTCGGGGTCCAGCCTGGGAGCGCTCTGGTGGGGGCGTAGCGCGCACGAGGGTGCCATAGTGCGCGCTGGGGAGCGGGTGGGTCCGTGTGGCTCTTCAAAATGTAGCAGGGTCCGGCGTGCCGTGTGGATTAACGTGCGGAGGGGTGACCGCGATGGACCAGGACCCGGCTGAGACGCACAGGGAATCCCCGCGCCGCGCTCTCTGGCCCTCGAGCTGGGTGCGCACAGCCTGGTCTACGCGGGCAGTCTGGTCGCTCTCGGGTCACCCTTTCTCTGACCCCAAAGCTAGGATTTGTCTCCGCCTCGGCCGTCTCCCAGGTGCTCCATCTCGGCGGCGTAGGCCGACGAGGAGAGCCTAAGTTCCCCCGGCTTCTGCGCGCGCCGTGCGCCCCGCCCAGGGGCCTCGTAGCCGCGTTCCCCGCCCGCCCCACTCCAGCGCCGGAGTTCGGGGGAACCCCACCCGCCCACCCGCGCGCCGCCCGCGGCACTCACAGGTAGCTGCCGCTGGACAGGAGGAGAAAGATCTGCGGGCAATAGACGGAGAGGAGCGCGCTGCGTGCCGACAGCAGGAGCATGGTGGGCCGGGGCGCCCGGCCGGGCTGCACAGGCCCCGCGGGCAGGGCTCCTGGGTCAGCTGAGGCCGGGGTCCCCGCGGCCCTCCCGGACGCAGGGCAGCGGCGCCGGAGCTAGGGGCCGGGATTCGCTGGCCCAGGCCCAGGGGTCGCCCGTGCCCCGCCGCCAGGGCCGCGCATCGCGCCGGGTCTGGGGCGGCGGCGGGCGCTGGGGCTGGAGTGCGGCGCGAGGACCGGGCCGGGGGCAGCGCGCCCGCCTCGGCGCCCGTCTGGCCCTCCGTCCGTCTGTCGGTGCGGACCGGCTCTGTAGCTCGCTGGGCTCACGTCTCCAAGTCTCCCGAGGCGCGCAGCTGCCATTGGACGGGCCGCCTCTACATCCGCCTCCTCCGCGGGCGGGTTTTTTTAAAGGGGAGGCTGACCCGAGCGTGCGGCGGGAGCCGCCCCCAGGGCTTGCCCGCGAGCCGTCTTGGCCCTGGACACACTCACCCCACCTTCCAGAGCCACGCGGCTCTCCCTTGCCTCTGGGAGGGCGCACCTGGGGGTGGACGCTGCGAGGAACTCGCAGGGCGCCGTGTGCTCCTCTTGGGGGCTGTGCTGGACAACGTGCGCTCGTGTGTGCCTGCGTGTGCATGCATGTGCCTGCGGGAGTGTGGGCGGGCTGAGGGTGCAGGTGTGTGTGCACAGATGGGCTGTGTGTGCTGCGTCCCCGCCTGCGCGCGCCCCCGGGGTGCTGCGCTCACTGAGGGTCGCACGCCCTCCCTGCCATAGCCGCCCAGGCCGCGCGGGCCGCTGCAATAGCTGAGCGCCTCTGCCCGCTTGGCCGGCCGCGGCCGCTGCACCTCTTGGGCCGCGCGGGCAAGCGCCGCTCCTCCGCGCGCCAAGGCCGGGAACCCGGCTTCCCTGGCAGCCGCTGGTCCTTCAAGGAGCAGCCCCCTCTTCCGGTAAGTCTGATTTTTCAGCCCCCAAACACAGACGTATGTCCCCTCATTGCGCGTGGGAATGGGCCTCTCGATCAGGCAGAGCAGGCAGGGCCAGAGGCAGCTCTGTGCCGGCTGGCTGGGTTTCCCAGATCCTCATCTGGTGTGGAGACCCATCTCCAGCACCCGGGAGCCAGGCCCAGCCGGCCGCCTCCACCTTCAGCAAGCAGGGCCCCAGGTTCTCAGGTGCCTCTGCCGTGTGGGGGCAGGGCTGGGCCTGTAGCCTCACCACCCCAGTCCCAGTGGGTCCAGCCTCTCCCTTCTGCGCTGGCCTCCTCCAGGGCTGGGGTGTGAAAGCCAAAGAGTGAAGAGCTACAGCTACCAACTCCAGGATGCATCTGTTCTGGGGGGACTGTGAGGACTGGCAGGGGAGCCCCCTGAATGCACGAGGGGCACTATGGGTCTTCAGAAGCAGGCGTGGGCACAGGCGGCTGCCTCAACACACGCGGTCTCTGGTTGGAATTTTGGTGACCCTAAAACCCCAAATCTCAGATCTGCCGCAGGGGCAGTGACTCCCGGGGCATTAACCGTGAGCAGGGCACATGGGGCTACAGCCCCTCCCCCAGGACTAATGCCCCACCCCACCCCAGCCCCCGCCCGTGAGGGAGGGGCTACCATCTCCCCTCCATTCTTCTCAGAAGAGAGGCTAAGAAATGAAGAGCCACAGGCCAGGAGCCACAGGGGACTGGCCTAGGCGGTTGTCCACCAGGCTCCCAGGTTGTTTAAGCCCTCAGGTCACATCTGGGGCCAGCTGCTCCTCCTGCCCATCTGGTGCAGGGAAACCAGAGAGAGCAGGGCCCTTCTCTGCACGCCGGGGGCAGCTCAGCCTTTGGCGCCGGTCTAGGACAGCCAGAGCTGCAGCCCTGCTGCCGAGGGACCTGGAGCTCAGGGAGGCCCTGGAACCAGGCTGGCGTGGACAGCACAGCTGTGCTGGGGTGGAGGGGGCCGGGGCAGGGGCTGCTCCCCGCCAGCTCTGGTTGGGAAACAGATACCAGGAGTAAGCCAGCCCCAGCCCCAGGCCCAGCCGCATCTGGCTGTGGCCAGGGCCATGGCTCCAGCCCGGTTTTCTGATGCTAGGGTTGGAGGGCAGGGGAGGTTTGGTGCTGAGACCCAGGCAGCATTAAGGGCTGTCCATCAGTCTGGGGAGCCAGGGAGTCAGCCGCAGGGGCTGCAGAGTCGGGAAGGGAGCTGGCTGCCTGCCCCACCCCCACCCCCACCCCCACCCCCAGCGGGCTCCCTGCGGGCACCCCTCACCTTCCTAAACAAACACCCGGGGACACAGCCTGCCGCAGACCTACAATAACCGGAGCCACGGGCACCGCAGCCCCGCCCTCCCAGACCTGCTGGGCCCAGGCGAGCATGGGGGCTTCCAGCCTGGAGACTGAGACCTCGTGCTCCGGACCCGCAGGCGCTGGGCCTCCGGACGGACAGAGGCTGTGGAGGTCCTGTTCCACCTCTCCGCCCCGGGAGCCGCGGCTCTCGAATGCAGGACCCGCCCCTCCTGCGACTCCGGTTCCCCGGCCTTGCCCAGGGCGCGGATCCCCGCAGGTGCGAGGGGCGCGGGTTCCTCGCCGGGCGGTGGGCTCCCCGCACATCCTCCAGGTCACAGCGCCCCTCCACCCCCACTTAGAGCGAAGCCGAGACAGAATCTGTGTAAAGGAGATCGCGGCTCAACAGGTAAGGACTCGGCTGGGTTCAGGAATGTGGAAATACGACTCGGAGCAGCTACCGCAGCGAGCAGCGAGCGCGGCCCGCCGGGCGCCCGCCGGCCGCGCGAGGGGGAGCGCCGCGAGAGGGGGCCGGCCCAGGGCCCCGGGCGGGCGAGGCGGCCGGGGCGGCCCCGCGGCCCATCCCGAGCCAGCCGGACGGGTTGTCAAGGTAATTTCAACACGTCGGGGTGATGGATAGAGACGAAGGGCCGCGGCGGGTGCGCGCCCTGCGCCGGCCCGGCCTCCCGGGCTGCCCGACGCCCCCCGCCCGCCGCCCCGGCGCGCCCTCCGGGCCGTGAGTGCTCGGCCCGGGCTCGGCGCCCAGCGCAGCCCGGGGGAGGGAAGGCGCGTCCCACCCCCGGGGCCTGAGCCCAAACAGGTGAAAGTACGCGCTGGGCACGCTCGCCGCTACCCGCGCCCCGCTCTCCCTCCCGCCCTGGCCTCGGCGCCCCCTTGAGAGCGCCCCCGACTCAGGGGACTTGGCTACCTCTCCGCAGCTTAGGGCGCGGGACCCACACCCAGGCCGGCCCCGGAGCCCCGAGAGAGCCGCCCTGCCCCCCGCTCGGGTCCCCACATCCCCGCAGAGACCCCCTGGAGACAGCCGCCCCCGCCGGGCGGAATACTCACCCGAGCTTCACGTAGAGGACGCCAAAGCAGAGAAACACGTAGAAAATCCACTTGCGAAAGTTTCTGTGCATGATCCAGAGAGGGGGGCTGCGCCATAGACTGCGGCGGCCGGAGGGGACGCGCAGGCCGGGCGGGGATCGGGCAGAGGCGGACCGTGCTCAGCCGGCGCTGCGGCTTGGGCGGCCGGCGACGCGCGGGCACTCGGCACGCGCTGCCACCATGGTGAGCCCGGGGCGCCGCAGCGTGCGCCCAGCGAAGTGACCTGGGCCGGGGGCCGCGACCTCGGGTCCCGGCTGAGCTACCGTGGGTCCGTGTGAACTGGGGCAGGGGCCCGGGGCCCGGGCGCGGCCGGAGGGCTGGCGGGCGCTGCCTCCACGGGGGCGCAGCTGCCTAAGGCCGTGCGCGCCTCGCCGAGTGCCGCGGCGGCCAATGTGTCGGCACTTGTCGGCCTCCCCAGGTGACTCGCGGCCCCGGCAAGCCAGCCGCGAGCGAGCGAGCGCGCCCAGGTAGGAGGATCCGCCTCCCGCCCGCCCTCCTCGCTCGCTGCGCGCTCTCTCTCCCTCGCTCCCGCGCTCTCCCCTCCCCTTTCTCCTCCCTCCCCAGTGACACACAAACGCATCTGCCCCCGGCCCTCCTCCCCGGCCCGCTCTATTCCAATCTCCCTCTATGGACTGGACAGGGGTGGGGTGCGGTAGACAGGGCTGGGGCGGGGTGGGGGGAAGCGGGCCCGGATCCGAACGGACACCTGCGCGCTGCTTCGCGTCTGCAGCGGTAGGGGCAGGGCAGGGGGCCTGGGAACCAGGCGCACACGTCGAGTGGTCGATTGGCTTTCGGTTCTGGCGGCAGCGGGAGAGCGGCCGGCCCCTCGCCTTTCTCAGCGTGCTTCCCCTCCCCCCAGAAGGGATCATTCGGGGTCCCCAGGATCGCTCCTTCCCTGGAGACCAGCAGGGGGACGCCCGCAGCTCCGATGCCAGCGGCGCTGACCCACCGAGGGGACCAGGGAGGGGACGCGCCGGGCCAGAGGATTCCCTGGCTTCGTTTTGGGGGTGGCTCCTGGCTCCAGGGATCCCCCGTGCTGTCCTCCGCAGAGTCGGAGGTAGGGTTTGTCGTCAGCCAGCAGAGCTTGGAGCCAGAATGTCCCCCGCGTCACCTGGAGCTGCTCTGGCCTGTTTCAGCTCCGGCCAGTGGGCGCCACAAGGACCCTGCCCCGCCAGGCCTGGTCCCTCCCCAGACGCAGGTGCACGGCAGAGCCCGGCTCCCCTCCTGCTCTTGGACGTTCGCGTGGCTGCAGCGGTGCCGCTGCGGGAGCGGACGGAGACGGGGGCGCTCAGTCCTCTAGGGCGGAGGGAGTAGAGGCCATCGCAGGCAGGAGCCTGTGCGTCCGAGGCGCGGGACGCCTCGGGTCCCACCCGGTCAAGCCCGTGCCGCAGGAGCTCAGAGCCCACCCCCGGCCCCCGCAGTCCTGCGCTACCCCTGCCCCCGACCCCCTCTCAATCCCTCCCAATCCTCGGAGCTTTGGCTTCGAGGCGGGCGCGGGAGTTCGTGGGCGGTCCACCGGAACGGACAGGTGCAGCTTGCGCCCAGCGAGTCTCCCGGGGACGTCCCCAGAAAGAGCGGGCGCTGGGGGTCGCAGGCAGGGACCCTGAGACACAGAATGGAGTGAAGAGGCGCAGCAGCGCCTCGGAGCCTCGGGCATCGTCCCCACCCCGGACGCGGAGGCGCGGAGCGTGGCCGAACCCTCGCGGCCCGGGCGGATGCTGCCCCCCGGCGGCCACTCGGCGGACGCTGGGACGGGAGCGCTCCCGCCCAGGCCCGCACGGTCCCGAGGCTGCGGCCGCCGGGGGCAACTGGGAACCATGGGCTTCCTCCCCTTGGCGAACCTCGGCTCCCGCCCCCGCCCCCGAACCCACCCATCCCCGGGTGGGGCGGAAAGAGGCCGGTGGACGGGACCCCCAGGCTCGTGCTCTGTGCCTCAGTTTCTCTGGGGGAGCAAGAGGCAGAGGGCGCCAGGAGAAGCTCGGGGATCGAGGCGCGGCGTCGTGCTGCCCCCTCCCGGCCCGGGGAGGCTGCGTCCGGGACCGTCTTGGGCCCAGCCGCGGTGCGGCACCGCAGAAGGAGCTCCCGGGAAGCCGGGCCTGACTTGTTTCCGAGGTTGGAGCTGTTTCCACACTCACGCGTACACACACCCACTCACACGCATGCACACATCCAGGTGCAGTCACACATGCATGACCTACATACACTCATGCATCACACACCCGTGCACACTCCATGCATGCATGCACACCCATACACACACATCCATGCGCGCACACCCGCACACCCATGCACAAACGTGTACACAACTATGAACACCCATGTACACACCCGTGCACACACGTGCACACACGCATTCAACACATCTACACACACGTGTACACACACATGCACACTGCCTCCCACCCCCAGCTTTCCCTCCGAGGCCTCTGAGGCCTGAGTGGCCCCTGCCCCTACCCACATCGTGGTCATCTTGGAAGGTGGCAGCCAGTGTCTGGCTCCAAGGGTCCTGCGGTGTCTGGGGGCGGTGGAGTGGGAGGAAGCGGAGCGCTGGGGCTCCCTGCCGCGTGCTCCCCCAGTGAGGCTGAGCTCCAGAGTTGCACACCTTGGGGCCCCTGCTGGGTCTTAGGTGACCTTGGGTTCAGGGGGCTCAGCTCTTACCTCTTGCCCAAGGGACCCCAGGCAGAGCTCTCACCACGCTCTCCAGCCTGGGGTGACAGCAGCAGCAGTGGCAGTGCCCCCCAGAGACCAGTGCCCACCCCACCCAAAGGCACTCACTCAGTGCAGAGTCTGTGGCGAGTCCTGAGCCTCTAGGCTTGTGCTGGGCAGAGCTTAGGTGTGGGCCCAGCAGGACCGGCCGAATGTCCGACCCCATGTGGGACCAGGCTTCCTGGACCCCTGGCGGGTGACGGGAGCTGAGTGCAAGGTTGTTGTACCATAGGACCTCTAATTGCGAGGGGGCAGGGCTCTTTCATAAGCCTCTGTCCAGCTCCCGTGCAAGTGGAGACAGAGCCCAGCAGGGCAGCGGAAGCCCCCTGCGCCACTCACACTGACCTGTGGGCCACCTGGAGCTTCTCCCTCTTCTCTGGGCAACAGCAACTCAGGACTCTGTTCTCAAGTTCTGCCCTCTCTGAATATGGAGGGCTTCCTGGAGGAGATGACCTGTTAGAAGCTGGGGTCTGCATGAGCATGGCTCCGTTGGGGATGAACAAGACTGCTCTGTGTGGCTGGGGTGGAGGCAGAGGATCTTGGGATCCACCCAGGGATCCCTCCATGGGCACAATGGGATGAAGTTTCCAGCTTGGGAAGCCCATGTGTCTATGGCACCACATTGGCCTGGGCCGTAGGGTCCTCCAAGCTGGAAACCCCAAGGCCAGTGTTCTGTCTGACTGGCCTCCATGTCCCCAAGGTCAAGAGCAGAGCTGAGGGAGAGTCTGCTGAGAGTAAAAGATGGATGGATGGATGGATGTGTATGGATGGACAGATGGATGGAGGGATGGATGTGTGGATGGATGGATGTGGGTGTGGGTGGATGGAGTGTGTGTGCATGGATGATGGAGGGATGGAGGTGTGTGTGGGTGCATGGATGGATGGAGGTGTGTGTGGATGGATGGATGGATGGATGGAAGTGTGTGTGGGTGGATGGATGGATGAATGGAGGTGTGGATGGATGGATGGATGGATGGAGGTGTGTGTGGGTGGGTGGATGTGTAGATGGAGGTGTGGATGGATGGATGTGGGTGTGGGTGGATGGAGTGTGTGTGCATGGATGGATGGATGGATGGATGGAGGTGTGGATGGATGGAGGTGTGTGTGGGTGGATGGATGGTGTGTGTGGGGGGGTAGATGGATGGATGGATGGATGGAGGTGTGTGTGGGTGGATGGATGGAGTGTGTGTGCATGGATGGATGGAGGGATGGTGGAGGGATGGAGGTGTGCATGGGTGAATGGATGGAGGTGTGTGTGGATGGATGGATGGATGGATGGAGGTGTGGATGGATAGATGGATGGATGGATGGAGGTGTGTGTGTGTGGATGGATGGATGGATGGATGGAGGGAGGGATGATGGAGGGATGGAGGTGTGGATGGATGGATGGATGGAGGTGTGGATGGATGGATGGATGGAGGATGGATGGATGGAGGTGTGTGTGGGTGGATGGATGGATAGAGGTGTGTGTGTGATGGATGGAGGTGTGTGTGGGTGGATGGATGGATGGATGGATGGATGTGTGTGTGGATGGATGGAGGTGTGTGTGGGTGGATGGATGAAGGTGTGAGTGGATGGATGGATGGAGGTGTGGATGGATAGATGGATGGATGGATGGAGGTGTGTGTGTGGATGGATGGATGGATGGAGGGAGGGATGATGGAGGGATGGAGGTGTGGATGGATGGATGGATGGAGGTGTGGATGGATGGATGAATGGAGGATGGATGGATGGAGGTGTGTGTGGGTGGATGGATGGATGGATGGATGTGTGTGTGTGGATGGATGGAGGTGTGTGTAGGTGGATGGATGAAGGTGTGGGTGGATGGATGGATGGAGGTGTGTGTGGAGGGAAGGATGGATGGATGGATGGAGGTGTGTGTGTTTGGATGGAGTATGCGTGGATGGATGGATGGCCTGGAGAATAGGGTCTGCGCTTGTCCCCCTGGCCCTGGGCTCGCTTGGCCTTCCCATAGACAGGTACTGCTGGGCACCTCAGAGGTGCAGCCTGGAGTCTGGGGGGCAGGCATGGCCGAGGGGCAGGTTGGACACCGCTTGCTGGGACCTGGGCCCCTCCCTGGCATGATGGCCACGTGTGCCTCCCTCTGCAGCGTCTGTGTCTCGGCCCTCTGTCCACTGCTGCACCCCACGGCCTCATCCACTGCCCCAAGCTGGACTCGGCCTTGTCCTCATGCCTCCCTGCTCTCTTCCCTCGTCGAATCCGTTTGCAGGGCCTCATCCCAAGACGGACTGCACTCTTGGCCTGCCCCGCCCCTGCCACCACTGCCACCTGCGGCCCTGAGCCCGTGCTCCCCCACGTGGCCCCCCACTCCTTCCTTGGCCCATTGCCCTGCTTCCTCCAGTGGGGGGGTGTTGCTGGCGAGCACACACCAGATTGGGCCACTCCCACTTGCACAGTTCTCGGCTTCCCGATGTTCTCACCTCTGGCCCTCGGCTCATCACGTACACAAGCCCCCCCTCTCTCCTCCCGGTCCTCCAGGTTGTCCTCCTTCACGTGAAAGCATCAAGGCAGTTCCTGCCCCAGGACATTTGCACATGTGCCTCCCCTGGTTCTTGTGGCCCTCACTTAACTGTCCACATTCCTCCTCCCCAGATACGCTCCCTGCTCCTGGTGGCACCGAGGACAACGTGGCATTGCTTGTTTCCTGTCTCCTCTCGGCACACTCCAAGGGGTCGGTGTCTGCGTTGGTCACTGCTGTACCCCAAGGCCTCAGTGAAGCGGCTGAAGGCGTCGCGCGCCCAGGGTTCCAGGGAGCAGCTGAGACAGCACAGATGGGGCCTTGGCTCAGAGTCTGAGCCCACTCCAACATCAGCCGCGCCGGAGCCCTGCCGCCTCTCCCCGCCTTCCCATGGCTCGTGACTGGAGTGATGGACAGGCACTTCCGGAACCCCACCTCCTCCTGCCCAGGTTACCCCGGGCATCCGCTGGCCCCTCAAATGAGGCTCGCACAGCCTTGCTAAGCTCATTGTGCAGATGGGTAAACCGAGGCAGGTGGATGCACTTGGCTGAAGCCACACAGCTGGTGGAACAGGAGCCAACCCAGCCCCCCGGGCCCAGAGACTGAGCTCAGCCTGTGGGAGGTGGGCCCCGTGCAGGCATCCACACACTGCTGCGGGAGCAGGGAGCCCACAGGCCCATGGTGGCGGGGAGCAGGCACCGAGTGTGGCCCCGAGGAACGTGCGGGCAGCCCTGGGTGCACCTAGCAGAGAGGCAGGTGAGGGGGTGGGCACCAGGGACGAAGCCCGAGATGGCCCCAGGCCTGTGTGTGTGAGATGTCGGGGCCCAGGGTCCCTTATGACAAATAAATAATTTAGGGTGCCAGTAGTCAGCCCTGAGCTGGGTGGAGGGGGCAGAAGAGCGAGGGAGCCCAGAGGGCAGATACGAGGACCTGCGAGAGTCCATTACAGCCAGTGCAGACGGGGCGTGGGACAGGAGGCAGCAAGGGGAGCACGGGGACCCCAGGCTGTCCTGCATATCAGCCCCCACAGCAGGCATCCAGGAGGGGGCGCTGGCAGGACGAACCCCTTCCTAGACCTGAAACAGGGTGTGCAGTTTATAGAAAAGTCCCCTCTGGGTGCAGGGGCTGAGGGGTCAGGTGCAGGAGGTCAGGGGTCAGGTGTAGGAGGTCAGGGGTCAGGTGTGGGAGGTCAGGTGCAGGAGATGAGGGGTCAGGTGCAGGAGGTGAGGAGTCAGGTGTGGGAGGTGAGGAGTAGGAGGTGAGGTGCAGGAGGTGAGGAGTCAGGTGCAGGAGGTCAGGGGTCAGGTGCAGGAGGTGAGGAGTAGGAGGTGAAGAGTCAGGTGTGGGAGGTGAGGAGTAGGAGGTGAGGGGTCAGGTGTGGGAGGTCAGGGGTCAGGTGTGGGAGGTGAGGTGTAGGAGGTGAGGGGTCAAGTGCAGGAGATGAGGGGTCAGGTGCAGGAGGTGAGGAGTCAGGTCCAGGAGGTGAGGAGTAGGAGGTGAGGGGTCAGGTGCAGGAGGTCAGGGGTCAGGTGTGGGAGGTGAGGAGTAGGAGGTGAGGTGCAGGAGGTGAGGGGTCAGGTGTAGGAGGTGAGGGGTCAGGTGCAGGAGGTGAGGAGTCAGGTCCAGGAGGTGAGGAGTAGGAGGTGAGGTGTAGGAGGTGAGGAGTCAGGTCCAGGAGATGAGGGGTCAGATGTAGGAGGTGAGGGGTCAGGTGCAGGAGGTCAGGGGTCAGGTGTGGGAGGTGAGGAGTAGGAGGTCAGGGGTCAGGTGCAGGAGGTGAGGAGTAGGAGGTGAGGTGTAGGAGGTCAGGGGTCAGGTCCAGGAGGTGAGGAGTAGGAGGTGAGGTGCAGGAGGTGAGGGGTCAGGTGTGGGAGGTGAGGTGCAGGAGGTGAGGGGTCAGGTGTAGGAGGTGAGGTGTAGGAGGTGAGGAGTCAGGTGTAGGAGGTGAGATGTAGGAGGTGAGGGGTCAGGTCCAGGAGGTGAGGTGTAGGAGGTGAGGTGTAGGAGGTGAGGGGTCAGGTCCAGGAGGTGAGGAGTAGGAGGTGAGGTGTAGGAGGTGAGGAGTCAGGTGCAGGAGGTGAGGTGTAGGAGGTGAGGGGTCAAGTGCAGGAGATGAGGGGTCAGGTGCAGGAGGTGAGGAGTCAGGTCCAGGAGGTGAGGAGTAGGAGGTGAGGTGTAGGAGGTGAGGGGTCAAGTGCAGGGGCTGAGGGGTCAGGTGCAGGAGGTGAGGAGTAGGAGGTGAGGTGTAGGAGGTGAGGAGTCAGGTGTAGGAGATCAGGTGCAGGAGGTGAGGGGTCAGGTGTAGGAGGTCAGGGGTCAGGTGTGGGAGGTGAGGAGTAGGAGGTGAGGTGCAGGAGGTGAGGAGTCAGGTGTAGGAGGTGAGGTGTAGGAGGTGAGGGGTCAAGTGCAGGAGATGAGGGGTCAGGTGCAGGAGGTGAGGAGTCAGGTCCAGGAGGTGAGGAGTAGGAGGTGAGGTGCAGGAGGTGAGGGGTCAGGTGTAGGAGGTGAGGAGTAGGAGGTGAGGGGTCAAGTGCAGGAGATGAGGGGTCAGATGTAGGAGGTGAGGAGTCAGGTGTAGGAGGTCAATGCAAGAGGTGAGGAGTCAGGTATAGAAGGTGAGGTGTAGGAGGTGAGGGGTCAAGTGTGGGAAGTGAGGTGTAGGAGGAGAGGAGTCAGGTGTAGCAGCTGAGGAGTCAGGTGTAGCAGCTGAGGAGTCAGGTCCAGGAGGTGAGGAGTAGGAGGTGAGGTGTAGGAGGTGAGGAGTCAGATGTAGGAGGTGAGGTGTAGGAGGTGAGGGGTCAAGTGCAGGAGATGAGGGGTCAGATGTAGGAGGTGAGGGGTCAGGTGCAGGAGATGAGGGGTCAGATGTAGGAGGTGAGGGGTCAGGTGTAGGAGTCAGGTGCAGGAGGTGAGGAGTCAGGTATAGAAGGTGAGGTGTAGGAGGTGAGGGGTCATGTGTAGGAGGTGAGGGGTCAGGTGTGGGAGTTGAGGTGTAGGAGGGGAGGGGTCAGGTGTAGGAGGGGAGGGGTCAGGTGTAGGAGGTGAGGTACAGGAGATAGGGGTCAGGTGTAAGAAGTGAAGTGTAGGAGGTGAGGGGTCAGGTGTGGGAGGTGAGGTGTAGGAGGTGAGGGGTCAGGTGTGGGAGGTGAGGTGAAGGAGGTGAGGAGTCAGATGTAGGAGGTGAGGGGTCAGGTGTGGGAGGTGAGGAGTCAGATGTAGGAGGGGAGGGGTCAGGTGCAGGAGATGAGGGGTCAGATGTAGGAGGTGAGGGGTCAGGTGTAGGAGTCAGGTGCAGGAGGTGAGGAGTCAGGTATAGAAGGTGAGGTGTAGGAGGTGAGGGGTCATGTGTAGGAGGTGAGGGGTCAGGTGTAGGAGGTGAGGGGTCAGGTGTAGGAGGTGAGGGGTCGGGTGTGGGAGGTGAGGTGTCAGGTGTAGGAGGTCAGTTGCAGGAGGTGAGGGGTCAGGTGTAGGAGGTGAGGGGTCAGATGTAGGAGGTGAGGTGTAGGAGGTGAAGGGTCAGGTGTAGGAGGTGAGGGGTCAGGTGTAGGAGGTGAGGGGTCAGGTGTAGGAGGTGAGGTACAGGAGATAGGGGTCAGGTGTAGGAAGTGAGGTGTAGGAGGTGAGGGGTCGGGTGTGGGAGGTCAGGTGTAGGAAGGGAGGGGTCAGGTGTAGGAGGTGAGGGGTTGGGTGTGGGAGGTCAGGTGTAGGAAGGGAGGGGTCAGGTGTAGGAGGGGAGGGGTCAGGTGTAGGAGGTGAGGGGTCAGGTGTGGGAGGTCAGGTGTAGGAGGGGAGGGGTCAGGTGCAGGAGTCAGGTACCACTGCAGCTTTTGGAGCTGCACTTGGGCCAGTGTCCCCCTCACAAGGCCTCTTGGAGTATTCATAGGGCGCGGGTGCCGCAAGGCTTCCTGGGAGTGTGCAGAGGGCGCAGGTGCCGGGGCATGGGGCTGCGTTGCCTCAGCGTCTGCCTCTCTCGGGCACCCCTGACTGGGGCCCTGTGAGTGCCCAGCAGTGCCTGCCTCGGTCAAGGTACCGCATCCTGGGTCTGGTGGGGCGGGGCGCTCCCTGCCCTCTCGGGCTCCCACGGGACCAGGTCTGCTCCACCCAGTCCACTCCCAGGACCCACGACCCTGGCTGGGCCAGGTTTGCTAGTGGACATAGCGCCCCCAACACGGTGCTGTATGTGTACAGGGGGGTCTGTAGTCCTTTACTTCTGGCTCCTTGCATAGGGTAACTTGACCCTGACCCCCATCCGTCCGCCCGCGGGGATGGCTGCTGGTGGAGGCTGCTGGCTACGGGGCAGTCCCAGCTCCTCGGCACAGGGCACCTTGCACCCCCGTCAGCTCCCAGGCTGGCCCCGCATCCCGTCAAAGCAGACCTGTTCCTGCCTCTGGCCCTCATGTGGTCCCCTCAGTCCCTCATGCTGTGCCCTGCCACGCCGGTTCTGGCTGGGGCTGACTGTGTAGAGTGGCAAAGCTCAAAGCGGCAGTGCTTAAACAAGACAAATGTGCTCTGTCCTCCCAAGAGCAGCCCCTAGTCGGCCTAGGAGAGCTGGTGCGGGGACCACAGCTGCCGCCCGGGACCCAGGCTCCCGGCAGCTCCTCGTGCCGCCTTTCTGAGCGCGTGGCCCTGTACCCCAGACAGCCCTGGCATCACACCTGTCTTCCGGGCTGCGGGAAGGTGGACAGGCCAAAGCAGGCTGGCCTCGCTCTGTTCCTGGACTCCCCCGAGGCCCCGGCTTCCCCCTCCTGGGCAGCAGCTGGTGCACAGCCGCATGCAGAGCCAGCCTGGTGGGAGAGTGACCCCTCTGCTGAGCAGCCGGGAGCCCGGCTCTGGGTGTTCCTGCCACACCTGCAGGCCGCCCTCTGTTGCCGTCTGGGATCCACACCCAGCCTGGTGTTTCAGCGCGTCCTCCCCCGGGGCCATCTGGGCCCAGGCTGCAGGGGTGCGGAGGCCGTGCTGGTGTGGTTCCTCCCCGCCCCTCCCCCACCGCGACACCTGCCCCAGGCCCAGGTGGCCAAGGGACAGGTGCACCTCCTACCGCGCATGCCGCCACTGCGACCCCACGCAGCCCCGTGCCTCCCCCCCCCCCCCCGGAGCTGCCCGTGTTCCTTAGAAAGCGGGACTGGGTGGCCGTCTTCCCCGCCTCTGTGAGGGACTGGCCTGACCGGGGGTGTGGCTTACCTGTCCCGACATCTCCGCTTCTGCCAGGTTCCCTTTCGGGTTTTGAGTCTGGGGCACCAGGAGCTGCAGCGCCAGAGCCGACGCCTCGAATCTGCGTCCTTGTCCAGTACTGGTCAGGACTGGTGGACAGCAGTCACTCCGCTGCTCTAGGCCTCCTGCCTGGAGGGTGAAAGGGCAGGGGCTCAGGGTGAGGGTGGGGACTGCTAGGTGTGCCCCGCCAGTGCGCTGAGCCTGATCGCCAAGCCTGGGGCTCCTCCAGCAAAGAGGCCCCCTGCACTGCCTGACTCTGCCCACCAGGGGGCAGCAGAGCCCCCCAGCCCCGGGTTCCCAGTGTAGCCACACAGCCTTCCGGGCCTGCACCCATCCCGCCTTGCCCAGCTCCCGGCAGGTGGGCACACAGGCAGGGAGTCCTCATCTCCCCCTGAGAGTGCACACAGCCCACCAGGAGGCGGCATCTAGGGAGGGTGTCAGGGGAGGCTCTGGTCCCCTCCCAGATATTGTCCATGGGACTGTAGGTGATGGTTCAGCCCACAAGTGCAGGTCCCGAGGGACACAGGCGAGTGGCTCCTCCTCCTCCCCAGGGCACCTTGTCGGAGGCCGCCAGGTGGGGGGAGCACAGGTGTGCACGTGGTGGGGACACAGGTGGGCACATGGGGGGGCACAGGTGTGTATGTGGTGGTGGGGGACACAGGTGTGCACGTGGTGGTGGTGGGGGACACAGGTGTGCATGTGGTGGGAACACAGGTGTTTTCATTGGGGGGACACAGGTGTGCACGTGGTGGGGACACAGGTGTGCACATGGTGGGGGGCACAGGTGTGCACATGGTGGGGAGCACAGGTGTGCATGTGGTGGGGACACAGGTGTGCACATGGTGGGGACACACGTGTTTTCATTGGGGGGACACAGGTGTGCACGTGGTGGGAACACAGGTGGGCACATGGTGATGGAGGACACAGGTGTGCACATGGTGGGGGGCACAGGTGTGCATGTGGTGGTGGGGGACACAGGTGTGCACGTGGTGGGGACGCAGCGACTGCCCAAGTTCTGACTCCCTTTTCAGGGGTGGGAGCAGGTGACACATGGCAGCAGCCCAGCCTACACCCCCGCCCAGGTGGGCACCAGGGCCCCTGCCGAGGGGCTGGGTGGATCTCACTGATGACACGCGCTGTGGAGCAGGCCAGGCCCCAGGGAATGCAGCTCCTGCCCCACCCCGAGGAGCTGCAGCTGCAGAACCCCCCGCTCTCTGCGCGCTCTCGGCCGATTGCACCGCTCCCTTGTGCGCCCCCTTCCCGGTCGGCCCACGTGGCACCTCTGCTGTTTGTCCCTGCCGCTAAATGCCCGGGCCCAACGGTATAGACAAGAGGCTCCCAGCCAGCCCTGGGAGGCCCGACGCAGCTTTCCCAACCAGCCCGCTGGTCAGAGCTGGCAAACAGAGTGCGCCCAGTGGCCCAGGGGTCCCCTCCCCCATGCCATCCCCAAGTCAAGTGTCCACCAGTTCACCTGTGACTGGGGTTTGGCATCCTGCGTGAGTCCCGGAATGGAACCACAGCACCCGCCATCCCAGCATGCCCACGAGGGGCCCTTGGGGTGGGCTGGGGCTGGGGCCTCTATCACCCTCTTCTCGGAAAACAGACAACCTGGGACAGACTGAGGGGTGGCGAGCCCGTCTCTCCTGGCGGCTGCGCAAAGCAGAGTGGGGTTTCTCACTCAGCCAGGCGGATTCCAGTGCATGCCCCAGGGACTGAACCACGTTGGACCATTTTTTAAAAAAAACTTATTTATTTGAAAGTCAGAGTGACAGAGAGAGAGGGAGAGACACACAGAGAGATTCCTCCATCTGCTGGTTCACTTCCCAAGTGGCTCTAACAGCCAGGGCTGGGTCAGGCCACAGCCAGGAGCCAGGAGCTCCATCCGGGTCTCCCATGCGGATGCAGGGCTTGGGCCGTCTTCCGCTGCTTTCCCGGGTGCATCAGCAGGGAGCTGGATCAGGAGAGCTACCGGGACGCAACCCTGTGCTCCAGTATGGGACGCAGGTGTTGCAGGTGGTGGCTTTACCCGCTGCCCCCCAGCGCCGGCCCCTGGCAGAACCTCCATGAGCCGAGAAATGGGTACAGATTTTAGGAGGCTCCGAGGCTTGGGCCACACCCTGGGACTCGTGGTGCAAGCCAGGCCCATGGGTGTGGAGGAGGCTGGGATGGTGGCCACACTGAGGAGCTGCAGTGCCGCCCCAGCTGAGTGTGGCTGAGCTGCCAGGCTGCCTGGGCCCAGGGCCTCCATCGCTGGCGTCGGAGGCGCCGGGAGGAAGAAGCGGCAGCACCAGCTGTGTCTGACCCGCCGGCTGAGGCCACTGCAGCCCAGCTGTCCAAGGGGAAGCTGCTCTGCAGGAGAAATGCCTTGGAAACCCACAGGAGACCAGGGTTGGGCATGGGCCAGCTGAGGCTGTTCAGGAAGGGCTTCCTGGAGGAGGGGCAGCGTTGGTGAGCCCTGAAGAGTGAGCCAGGCAGAAAGTCCCGGGAGCATCCTCGCGGAGGGCAGCCCTAGGGGAGTGAGAACGAGCCTGCTGGGTGGGCCACCTCCTCCCAGAGGACTCAAGCTTCTGATCCATGCAATGGGGTGGGAGTGCCTGCCCTGCCCACCTGGGGTTCCCAGAGCACAGCCCCCACCAGCCCCTGCTGCCCCAGAGACTCCTCGGCTCTCCTTCTGCCCGATGCCCAGGACACTGTCCCCCAACCCACCCACCTCCTCTAGAGAGCCCTCCTGGGTGTCCCAGGTGGCCCTAGACATACCCTTCCTCGCCTCCACCCCCCCCCCCGCCCTCCCAGCTCATCCCAGGGCCCACTGCACTGTGGCTGTCTCTGTTCCTTCCAGGAGAAGCCTCAGGGCAGAAGTGGGGCAAGGGCACCAGCCAGAGTGTGCCTGAGCCACACGCGGGAGACAGCACGGCTGCACGGCCGGGGACAAGCAGCCAGAGGACCCCTGTGACAAGTGGTGGTGAGGGGGGTGGTGGTGATGGTGGTTATGGTGATGGTGGTGGTGATGGTGATGGTGGTGGTGGTTATGGTGGTGGTGGTGATGGTGGTGATGGTGATGATGTTGGTGGTTATGGTGGTGGTGGTGGTGGTGGTTATGGTGATGGTGGTGATGGTGATGATGGTGGCGGTGATGATGGTGGTGGTGGTGGTGGTGGTGATGGTGGTGGTGGTGATGGTGGTGGTGGTGGTGATGGTGGTGGTGGTGATGATGGTGGTGGTGGTGGTGGTGGTGGTGATTATGATGGTGGTGGTGGTGGATCGCAATGATGGTGGCGGTGATGTTGGTGGTTATGGTGATGGTGGTGGTGGTGGTGATGATGGTGGTAGTTATGGTGGTGATGGTGATGATGTTGGTGGTTATGGTGATGGTGATGATGGTGGTGATGGTGGTAATGATGGTGGTGGTTATGGTGGTGGTGATGGTGGTGATGATGGTGGTGGTTATGGTGATGATGATGGTGGTGGTGGTTATGGTGGTGGTGGTGGTGGGGTGGGTCGTGATGTGGGGAAGGGAGGGTAAAAAGAAAGGGAGTTCATTCTCCCCTCACTGGGCCCTGACTGGGATCTGGATTTGCCTCACTGCTCTGGGGTCCGTGGACAAGAGCTGCCCACTCGGGAAGGCATGGGTAGTGCAGGGTGACCTTAGGGTCCCAGGATCTCATCCCCGTGTGTATAGTGCGGGAGGGGCATAGAGCAGGAATCAGGTTGGGAATCGTGCCCAGGCCCAGCAGGGGACATCTGGGGAGTCCCAGCAGCCCCAGCACCCCGTGCTCTGAGCCTGTGTCCAGCAGGGGCCTGGCCTGGGCTGCAATCCACAGTGGCCCTTGCTGTAAGACAAGGGCCCAGGACCAGTCTGGGAGGAGGCCTGGTGACCAGAGCACCTTCCAGAAGGCCCACTTCCACGTAGGGACAAACGCGGGGACCACAGCTAGGGCGTGTGCCTCCCCTCCTGGCCTCCTGGCCTCCTGGCCTCAGCGGTCAGCTGCGCCATGGGGCAGTGACACGGGAGCTGCTCTTCCTCCCCCCACTTCTAGTGTGCCCTTGACCTTGGGAGTCTGCCCAGTTCAGGATCCATCCCCCATCCTGACGACTCCCAGGATGCCCACCAGAGGGCGCTCCTAGGCAGGGAAAGGCCCTGGTTATGGGGAGCACGGGGCAGTACACCCCCCCCCCCACTTTGTGAGTTTGGGTCTCCGCTGTCCCCATGGGGCATGGTAACACGCGTGTTTCAGTCCGCAGTCCCCAGGGGCTGGGTGGAACCTGCCGCCCCAGAGCCTCCCTTGGAAGGCCCAGGCTGGGCCCCAGCAGAGGCCGGCGCGCCGAGGTGGCTGATAGGACAGCAGTGGAAAGGCCACGGCGAGCGTCCAGCCTCTGTGCCGTGCCCCCCTCGGGTCCCACGCTGTGTGCTGCTGTGAACACGCGTGCACAAGGACCCGCCCCGGGCCCTGGCACCATCTCTCAGGTGTGTGTGGAGGCGGGGGTGACATGGCCCAGACGGTGTCTCCACACCCGCACTGCTGTGACGACCACGTCCTCGGCTGCTGCAGTGAGGCCGGGGCAGTGCCCAGGGCGCCAGGACCAGGCTGCCCACACTTGGGGGGAGTCACTCAGCCAGCTCTGTGAGGCCAGTGCGGGGGCCACAGCCCAGCCTGCGGGGAGTGAAGGGTGGACTGTGGGGCAGGGCAGAAGGCCCGGGTCACTCCTGTCCCCCCAGGACCCCAGCCACCCTGCAGTGATTGGTGAGACGCATGGCGACACGGGGCCCCCGCCCCTCTGGGTGTTTCTGGAGCTGTGTGGGCTACAGAGGTGCACACGGGGGCATGTGGGCAGGGGACAGGGCAGGGGCCCAGGGCTGAGTGACAGGAGGAATGCAGATAGAGAGGCACACAGGCCCGGGACAGCCAGCGCAGCAGAGGCCAGGACAGGGAGGCCGCAGCCTGTGTTGGGGGAGAGGGGGCAGAGAGTGCAGGGACTGGGCCGCTCAACAGGAAGGGCCTGCGCAAAGGCCCTGGGGCAGGAAGCCGCTTAGCCCATTGCCTGCACAGCCAGGGCTGCTGGAGACAGCCTAGGACCCTCCAAGGCCCCTGATGCCCGCAGGGTCCCAGGGCTGAGAGGGACCAGGCGACGCCCGGAGCCCTCAGGCCCAGCGTCTGGGCCTCGGGTTCATTCTAGGACACGCTGCTCTTCTGAGTTCCTCTGTCTTCCTGTGCAGGGGGGGTGGCCCTGGGCCAGGAGCTTCCGCCACCCCCCCACACCAGCACGTTGTCTGCCCAGGGTGGGCGGGGCCTGTGGGGACAGTACCAGGAGGCCACCACAGGGCACAGAGGCAGCCCGGGCCCCACCGTCCTCCACGGCCAGCCCACCTCTCACAGCTCCGTCCTCCGGGGAGCTGAGGACCACCTGGCCTGGGGGTGACTCACTCAGCGTCTGGGGACCAGAGACTGGGGTCGCTTCTCTGAGCAGAAACGGGGAGGAGAGCCCAGGACTGCACGGGAGGAAGTGCTGTCCCTGCCCTCCGGGGACCTGGCCCCCGCCCCAGGCGCCAGCGTGGGGGCAGGGACTGCAGAGTCACTCCCGGAAGCTCCTGGGTGTCCCTGGCCCCCAAGGCACCCACACCCTCTGGTCACCCTGGAGTCATAGGGCACTTCCCCGGGGGGGCACGTGACAAGCGTCAGGCAAGGGAACAAGTGACCAAGACGTCGCTCATCCAAGGCTGGACGTGTGCTTCTAACCTTGAGTCAACGGAGTCGGCCCAGTGTCCCGCAGGCGTCCCCGCCTCGGATGCCAGGCAGGTCCTTGTCCAGCCTGGCGTGGCTGCCGCAGCACCAGGCACCAGGCCGGGGGCACACGCTCATCTTGCTGGCCAGGGAGCTACTTTCTAGAATCTTCTTTTAATGTTTTCCTTTCAAATCTTGAATCAGCCATGCTTAGCATCTCCTTGCTCGGCTGCGCCTGGTGGGAGAGGAGGAGTCACACACCCCGCCCCCCACCCAGGAGGCAGGTGAGGCCATGGGTTGGCGTGGCCACTTGGAACCAGAAGCTCACAGCCAGCATCTGAGAGCCTGGCGGCCCCTCCCCCATGACCCTCCGTGGCTCCCCACGTCACTGCCCCCTCCCTTTGGCTGACCCAGGGGACTGGAGCACTGACCCTGGGCCTTGTCCCTGTCACTTGTCACCCCAGCCAGGCACCTCCTGGCCCGTGCTGCCTCTCTGCATCCCCAGCCCTACCCGGCACCCAGGAGCTGGGCTCCCTGCCGCCCACAGACCAGCAGGTGCCGCCTTAGCCCAAGAGCCCGCCTCCTCCAGGATGGCCTCACCCGGCGCTGCCTGGGACCACCTGGGCCAGGTTGTAAGGAGACAGAGGAGGCCCCTCCTGCGGCGGCTCATTGACGAAAAGGTCCCTTGGACACCGTGGGCACCTGGCCCCTTTCTCCCTGGGCAGGTGACACGTCGGTGCAGCCCGAGGCCAGGACGCTGGCACGTTCCCAGGAGGACAGGGCACCCCCCGTCTTGGCAGGCACAGACTGTGGCTGGTGTTGACCCACCGTGGCACTCGGGGCTGCTGTGTCTGAGGTTGGTCCTGGGACTGTAAGAGGTCACCCCCAAAGCAGGGGCTGGCGCCACACTCGCCAGCTTCGTGCTGTAGCATGTGGGGGGCTCAGGGAAGGGCTGGGGGCGGGCATGCGAGCTGCAGGCCTCCTTGCCTGGGGGGCCCCACATCGGAGCCCCTGACACATGGCTGCTCCGGACCAGCAGGCTTCCGAGACTGAGCACCCAGAGAGCTGGGCCGGGCCGGAGCCGAGGGCTTTCCCAGCCCAGCCCAGAACCCCAGGGCCCGGCCCCTCCTGAAGACTCTGCGCCTGCGCGGTCCCCGGCTGCTCTCTGCTCTGCCTCCAGCCTGGGGCCCCAGCTGGCTGCCGAGCCGTCCTGCCCCGCCCCTGGTGCACAGGCCCAGCAAACAGCTTCCCGCCCGTGGCCTCGCCCCTTCACAAAACACCCCCGCAAGGACTGGCACCTGGGGGGGTGGGCAGCTGTCCCTGAGGTCCCGCTGCCACCCACGGGTCCCTGCCGCTGGGCGGCTTGCGCTGAGCAGAGCCGTGGTGCGTGAGTTTGCAGGGGCCGGAGCTGCACTTTCCCCTCCACTAGCTGTGGGAACCAGCGCCAACCCAACAGCTGACCCTGAAGCCGCCCAAGGCCAAGGTCAGGGCTGTGTCCCTCGACAGTGGACATGGTGGCAGCCCCCAGCCCCACTTCCTGTCTCCTGTTCCTCGCTCCCAGGGGCGCCTCTGTCTGGTCCCAGTCGGGCTTGCCAGCCGTCAAATGGACTGACAACACCTCCCCACCCCACCCTCCGCCCCCACCACGTCCCAAAGGAGAACGAGGTGGAGGGAGTCCATGGGGGAAGGGGTGGGGTTGGAGGGCGAGGGAGGTAGACAGCTGAAGCCTTGGCAGACGCCCGCAGGCACAGGGAGTGCCCCCCCGCCAACCAACAGGGCGCAGGCTCAGGCCTCTGTGCGTCCCTGAAGCCACCAGGGGGCAGCAGACAGCAGCCTGTGCTCTGTGCAGGGAACGCTGGAGAGGGAGGAGGCGCAGCGGGGTCACTCCGGGCCAGCCGAGGAGTCTGGGCTGGGATCCTGGCTCTGCCGCTGCCTCCTGCGTGCCTGGAACCAGCCCAGCTTCATCTGTGCACGCAGGCCCCGCCTCCAACACGGAAATGGAGGCCCACACAGCTGCAGTCCTGGACCGCCAGGCCTGGGGCCCTGGGGCCCACTTGAGGCTCCTGCTTCCCCAGCACGGCTGGCCCTCAGACCCAGGTGCGCCCTCCCTCCAGATGCTGCCCGGCTGCCTCGGGCCCCGCTCCTGCCCCAGGCCCACCAGAGCCGGGCGCCCTGCTCGCCTGGCCCCGGGGGAGGGGGCTCTTGGTGAGTCGGGGGGCTGTGGTGCAAGGGCAGTGTCCAGTTCACAGCGTCCTTCCCCCCACCCCTACGAGGCTATGGGCCGCTGGGTCAGGCTGGGTCCCTGGCCCCTGCCTGCCACCCCCCAGGGAAGTGAGTAGCCCGGGGCCTTCTCCCTCTGCCCACCTCTCCTGGGTCCCCTTGGCCGGTCCCACCTGCAGAGGAGCCAGCAGGTACAGGGATGGGAGGGTGCCACCTTCTCTGGCCTAGAGGGGCCCCAGGGTGTGGGGTGGCCAGCCCCGCCGGCTTCCGCACGGGAGCCTGGGAGCTTCACAGATGTGCTCTGTGGCCGGGAGAGACTGGGGCTCCTCGGCAGGTCGGGGCAGGGGCACCCTGCTTCTCCTAGCCCTGGGGGCTGCAGGGCCCAGCCACGGCACCCACGGGTGCAGGGGAAGAGCAGGGATTGCAGCCACACACACATGCACTCATGCACACATGGCCCTATCTGCCAGGGTGGGGGCCCGGGGACCAGTGTGAGGCTACGGGCTGGGACTGAGGCAGGGGCAGAGGCGTCAAGGCTCTGGGTCCCCCTGTCGGGAAGCCGAGTGTCCGCTCCAAGCTGCTCCCCCTTGGGGCCGCCGGCCACACGGGCAGCCATGTTCTGCTGAGCTGGGGCCCGGCCAGCTGCATGACCTCATCGGACAGCCATGCCGGAAAGGAGCGGCAGAGCCCCTGGGAGCGGGAGTGGGATGAGCGGCCAGGGCCCTCCCGGCAGTCGGCCCCGGCGTGCGGCTGCCGGGCGGGCGGTTCCCGGCCGCCAGCTGGCTCGAGTCAGCGTTCGGCCGACCTGGCTGGGCGGGAGCGGGCAGGCAGCGTGGCACTGCCCGGGCCAGCCGGCCACCAGGTGGGCACGGGATTTACTTGACGCCCCGAGAGGGGGCTGAGCTCAGGCTGATGGCAGAAGCCACGCCCCACTCCTGGGTTCCGGGCCCCTCTCGCAGCTCCTGTGCCCCACCCCCATAACCACCAGAGCAGTGGGCGGGAGCCTGCGTGGGACTGGCCTCACTGCTGCCCCAGCCAGCGCCCAGTGGATCTTTGTGGGCCACATGGTCAGGGCTGGGGCAGTAGGGCACTCTCGGGGAGCTGGGAGGAGGGGAGGAGCGTCCCAGCCATGGGGAGGTCCAGCCCTGGTCCCAGCCCTGCTGCCCAGTTTGGATTCCAAAGAAACCTCTCCAGAGCCTCGGTTTTTCCATCTGTAAAATGGGACCAGCGATGACCACCTGCCCAGCCCCAGAGGATGGTTGGAAGCATGCCTGGAAGCTTGCAGGCATGGACGGTGTTGTGGTGCAGCGGGTTAAGTCGCTGCTTGCGATGCCATACTCCATGTCAGAGCGTCGGCGTGGGCACCTATGTGGGAGACCAGGATGGAGCTCCTGGTTCCCGGGAGTGGACTCCATGGCCATGCCCCTGTGTCCGGGCAGTTGTGACGGCTCGAGCTGGAACCCCCAAGGTCATGGCTTCTACTGTGGAGTTCTGAGCCACCGAGGCGGAAGGAGCCCCCGTGTCAGGCTGGCCACGTGCACAGTCACCCAGCCCAGCCACCATCTCGGAAGGGGATCCAGCAGCCGCTAGCCTCCTTGTCGGCCCAGGTTGGGCAGACAGCTGTCTGCCTGCGCTCTCACAGGGTAGGACTTGGGAGCCCGAGCACAGGCAGGGCAGAGCAGCAGCTTTGGGAGGGTCGGGGCTGTGGCAGCCGCTGGCTGGACAGGTGTGTTTCCGCTGCACAGCCCAGACTCTGGCTGCACCCCTGCCCACCTGCCCACGGAAGCCCCATTTGTGGAACTGTTCCCATATCACATCCCAGCCCCAGAAGGGTCTTCCTTCCTGAGAGCTCCCATAAGCCTTTGCAGTGTGGACAGCTGTGCACCCAGGAGCCCTAGGGAGCTGCTGGGGGGGGGGGGGCGAGTCCCTGTGTGCCTCAGTTTCCCCACTCACAGAATGGGTCAATGACCTCCAAGGCTCTGCGGCCCCTCCTGGCCCTAACCCACCTGGCTGGAGGGGGCCGTCCACTCCCACAAGCGTCTCCCCCACATCCTCCCAACCCCGTGAGGACGCTATTCCTGAACAAACAAACAAGTGAGCCAGTGAACGGAAGACATCTCCCGCACTCGTTCCTTCAACCTTGAGGTTTCCTATGCACACAGGAAGGGACCCACGCTTGCACCAGGGTGCTCACCGCCCTGGCAGCGGCTGGAGGAGGCAGCGCTCAGCATCGGCGGCCCCCAGCGCCACTGCCAGCAGCCAGGGTGCTCCAGCCGAGGTTCGGGGCAGGGCGGGGCCCCGAGGCCCAGCTGGGGCAGGGCCAGCACAGCAGGAGGTCCGTGGGGCCCGGAAGGCGACTGGGCGGAAAGCAGAGCCGGCGGGCCAGGTGGCCGGTGCTGTTTCCATGGCTGCCAGCCTGGCCAGGGAAAACAAGCTGGGCGCAGAGCAAACAGCACCCGGGACCCAGGACAAAGGCCGGGCTGCGGAGGCGCCCACGGCAGCCAACTGGGCCCTGCTGGCGGATCGCGGGTGAACGCGAGCCAGAGGCGCTGAGCTGCCAGGCTCCGTGGCCCATCCCTGGGGCCCCTGGGGGATCAGCTGGAGGGAGGAGCAAGGCAAGGAGGACCGGGCCAGGTGCCACTGCAGCCACAGTACCCTGGCCTGGCTGTCCAGGGGCCTCTGGACCGGCAAAGCGGCCCCCGAGCCTCCCCCTCCCCCCCGGGTTCGGGGTCATCGTGGGTTTATTTTTGTGCATGGGAAGTGGGTTTATTTTTGTGCCACTCAGACTGAAGTCATCTCAGACCAACCCAAATGGCCAGAGTCCGGTGCCCAGCAGCACCTGGGGTCAGAGGCAGCGCAGGACACGCCAGTCTCGGCTTCTGGAGAGCCGGGAGCCCTGCGGGAGCTCGCCGAGAGGAGGAGCTCCCAGCGGGTCCCCGCGCGGCTCCTGCCTTTCTGGAGCCCAGAGGCAAGCAGAGGGACCCGCAGCTCCCAGTGGAAGCTTGGCCACGGAAGCAGGGGTCCTGGAAGGTGAGGGCCACCGGGCTGTGCCTGCCGGAGGGGCCGTGGGGCTGTGGAGTGGGAGAGGCCCCCAGAGCAAGGGGCACTGCACAGAAATGCGCTCTCTGTGCCCTTCAGCCCCCTCCGCCCGCACCCTGCCCGCTTGGGCCACGCCGCCTGCCAGTGGGGGAGCTGGGCCCACAGCTGTCTCAGCCCGAGTGGCTGACCCCAGACAGACGCTGCGAGCAGGGAGTCAGGCGGGGATGCTGGGGCTGGCACTGGGCCGGCGGGGAAGCACGCGGTGTGGGCAGACACGTGGCCATGGTGCGGGCCTGGCCTCAACGCACCAAGGCTTCCAGAGCTGGTCCCGCTTGGGCAGGATGGGCCAGCATGCGACTGCCCCAGGGAGCTCATGACCTTGGGCCACGTTGGTTTTTGTAGCCAGAGGCTGTGTGCCCTGGCGGGGGGTGAGGAGTGGGAGTGGGAGTGGAGGTGTCCTGCAGTGGAGGAAGGGCCAGCTCAGAGCACGGCCAGGCGGGCGTGGCCTCGGCTTCCCTCCCGTGCCTGGGTGTCCCTGAGGCCTGCCACTGGGCCCCACACGCAGCTCTCTGCACCTTCGCCATTCTCCTCCCATCAACCCTGACCGTGGCTCTGCCCCACCGTGGCCAGCCTGGCGAGGCTTCCTGCCACCGGTACTGCCCCAGCCTCCACTGTGTAGCCAGAGTGAACTTGCAAACTGTCCTGCCCAAGGTCACGTCCACACACCGCCTCAAAGGCAGTAGCCTTGCCTCTCGCCCACCTGTACCTTCACCCCTGCACTTCGACCCTCCCCAGTAGCCCCCAGGGCTCTGCACCTGGAGGCCTTTCCTGGCGCTCAGCCCCAGGCCGGCCCCCGGTTGGGGGGGCTGCTCCTGTCTGCTCTGCCGTGGCCGGGGGCCCAGCCCAAGTGAGTGAGGAATTGGGCTCTAACCCGAGGCACCAAAGAGCAAGGGCGAAAGGTGTCTGCGACAGTTCTGTCCCGTGGACACGATGCGGGGATTCCTGGGCCAGCCCCGCGCTCAGAGGCCACGGGAGCGGCTCAGAGAAGCCCGGAAGCCTGGGAGGGGGCAAGCGGCAGCCCTGCAGAGCCCCTCGGAGTTCTGCACCCGGGCAAGGACCCCGCGGGACGCCCTTCGTCTCCCACCTGCTGAGTCAGGGCCTGAGTCAGCCTGTCAGTGGCTGCGTCCCAGCCCAGACCTGGGGCCCGCGCCACCGCTCGGCAGGCAGGACTCTGTGTCGGGACTTGTCCCTGTCGGCAAATCAGACGTCCTTCCCGCCGCCTTCCCACGCGCCCAGCGGCCCATCAGATTGTCCTCGGCTGAGTCATCAGCCGGGTTGCCGGGTGGGGAGGGGGTGGAAAAGGCGGCCCCTGACCTGGGGCAGGTCAGTGCCCCCCCGCCCACATCTCGTCTTTGCCTTTGCCTCCACCACCACGCCCGCCATGCACCTGAGTCCCTGCCTGCTCACCTGCCTGCCCGGGAGCCTCCTCTGGCTGTGCTGGGTCCCCCGACCCTCCCTTCCCTCCGGCCCAAGGGAAAGCCTGCCCTGGTACCCGCCCGCCCTCCTGCTGACTGACAAGGCCCCCACCCACCGGTCTGCCCTCTCCAGCCTTCCTGCCAGCCTGGCTCAGGTTGCACCTGCCTCTCCCCTCCCACCTGCCCCCAGCCCATTCCGCTGAGTCTTGGCCTGGCCTCACCTTTGGCCTGCCCAGCCCTGCGGGCCACGTCTCCACCTTGTTTCTGCAAGGCCAGCTGCAGGAGGCCAGGACCCCTGAGATACTGGACCCTGTGGGTCTGCAGGGTGCGGTCTGCCCCCCACCAGTCTTCTGTGGCTGCACCTCCTCTCCAGGTGTGTGTGTGAGAGTGAGGAGAAGCCAGGTGTCCTGCTGGGGTAGAGTCAGCCTTCCTGGGCACCCCACTCCGTCCCCATGAGGGTTTTCGGGGGCGGGGCCAAGGCTACTTCTGGAGTGGAGGCCACCTCGTCACTTCAGACCTCTGGCTCACTCCCCAGCCTCCGAGCCGTGCGTCCCTCCAGGGTATGCTCTCTGCCAGCCACCACCCAGAGCTGAGTGGACTCAGCCCCCGCCCGGGCCCGGGGCCCCTGCAGCCCACTCCAGAGCACCTATCCTCTCTGAGATACTCAGCCCTCACACAGACACCCCCAGGCCTGCGCCCGCCACATGGCTGGGGTGCTTGGGCCCCTGGCACCCACGTAGGAGGCCTGGAAGGGGTTCTTGGCTGCTGGCTTTGGCCTGACCCAGCGCTGGCCATTTCAGCCACCTGGGGAGTGAACTAGTGGGACCTCTCTCTGCCTTTCAAATAAATAAATACATCTTTTTAAAATTCACTTTCTCTGATTACTAATGAGGCTTATTTCTGCTCTGTTTAAAAACTCTGCTCATGGCAGCCACCACGGCTCAACAGGCTAATCCTCCGCCTGCGGTGCCGGCACACCGGGTTCTAGTCCTGATCAGGGCGCCGGATTCTGTCCTGGTTGCCCCTCTTCCAGGCCAGCTCTCTGCTGTGGCCCGGGAGTGCAGTGGAGGATGGCCCAAGTGCTTGGGCCCTGCACCCCGTGGGAGACCAGGAGAAGCACCTGGTTCCTGCCTTCAGGTCAGCGCGGTGCACTGGCCGCAGTGCGCCGTCCGCGGCGGCATTGGAGGGTGAACCAACGGCAAAGGAAGACCTTTCTCTCTGTCTCTCTCTCTCACTGTCCACTCTGCCTGTCAACAAAAATAAAAATAAATAAAATAAAAACTCTGCTCATGCTCAGTTGGTTTTCTTTTTCTCTCGTGTGCATAGGTAGGATTGGTACTTACGCACCACCCATGAGGAATTCCAATTCTCACAAAGAATAATCCTTATATTATTGCCTGATTCTTACGTGAAAACCAAGGTGCCCACAGTTTTCTTTAACTTCTGCATTAAAAGGGGGACCAGTAAGAAAGTTAAACCAGCTCGTGGGGGAATCTGAGAGACAGGCGGGTGTACAGGCAGGGGAAGCGCTGGGAAGGACCTAACTGAGCGACACTGGCTCACCCTGCAGGGCCATCGCAGGCACCCCTCCTGGGATCTCTGCTGCGAGACAGACCTTGGCCGATCTCAGGGGCGAGGCCACCAGCCCTGCTATGGCCAAGGTCACGTGCCCCATAATCGGTTCCCCCAGCGTCTCCTCCGCCCTGCCGCTGGTATCTTGTTTTAGGGAGAGTCTCTGAGTCTCCACGACACAGCCCCTAACTCATCCCAGCTAGAGGGATGCAGACGCCTCCCTCCCAGGCCACGTGCCTCTGCACCTGTCTCAGGTCCCGTTGGGGGGGGGAGGACCACAGTGTTATCTCCCCCTGCTCCCATGGTGCTGACGTCGCCTCTGTGATTTTGCTTCCTTCTGGCCATCAGCTGTGAAGTGAGCCTGGAACCCTGCTCACGGGCTGCCCGGCCATCAGTCCCTCCAACCACACCGTGGTGAAGAGGCAGCCGCGGGGGTGGGGGCGTGGACGATGCTCTCTCACTAGCATGCAGATTGCATTCTGGGGTCTCTACTCCTCTCCATGGGCTGTGGGTACCACCTGCACCCATTACTGCTGCAGAAATCCTGAAGCTTCACTCCCCAGTGTGCTCTTCGGCTCCAAGATGCCCTCGGTGGCTCTTGGACATTCCCGGTCCCAGGTGAGCTCCAGAATCAGCTTGGTACACGGAGCCTGAACTTTTCCTCCCTCCTCTCCCTCCCCTCGCTCCTCCTTCTCTGCTCATTTCTGGAGAGAGTGGGCGTCAGGTTGGTGCTACGCTAAGCATCCGACAAGCAGGAGCATCATGTGTGTCGGCGAGAATCGGCGGGGGCTGAGATGGTGTCCCCCACACGCTCGGCCTCCATGCACGAGTTGCTCCGGGAATCTCTCTCTCTCTCTCTCTCTCTCTCTCTCTCCCCGGGACGCTCTGCCACTCCGTATGTGCCTGGCTGTGGGTGCTGCTGCGTCAGCGCGTGGCTGCACTCCGGCAGCCTGAGGACCACTCTCTCCCTGCAGTGCCTGGGAGCTCCCTGGACGTCACTCAGCGCCAATGCCCTCCCCGCTCAGGGGCCCTGCCGGCCAGGCGCTCGCTGGGTCAGGGGCAGCCTCCTCCTGTTTCTGGGTGAGAAACCAGCTCTAGCTTTCAACTCCTGTTCGTGGAATGAGTCCTTTTTTCCTCTCCGAACCTTTCCTTCGTCTTTCAGAGGTCCACCTGGGAGCTGCCTGGGAGTGATTCGGCTTGCTTCCTCTGCTTGGGGTTCGTCAAGCTTCTTAGAGCTGCAGGTTCAAGTTTTCCTTTAGCACTGACTTTCCTCTGCCCGCTCTTTCTCCTCTCCTTGCGGGACTCCAGCTGCACGTAGTTGGACCCCCACAGGGACCTGAAGCTCTCTTCATTTCTCCCCAGCTATTTTCCTTAGGTTACCAACTTTCTACCAATTTCTTTTCTTCTCTTTTTTAGTGTCATTTCTTTTTTTTTTTTTTAAGATTTATTTATTTGAGAAGCAGAGTTACAAAGAGAGGCAGAGACAGACAGAGAGGTCTTCCATCTGCTGGTTCACTCCCCAGATGTCCGCAATGGCTGGAGCTGGGCTGATCTGAAGCCAGGAGCCAGGAGCTGCTTCCAGGTGTTCCACGTGGGTGCAGGGGCCCAAGGACTTCAGCCATCTTCTACTGCTTTCCCAGGCCATAGCAGAGAGCTGGATGGGAAGTGGAGCAGCTGGGACTCCAACTGGCTCTCATACAGGATGCCGGCACTATAGGCGGCGCCTTTACAGAGCCGGCCCCTGAATTTCTTCTGTAAATTTTCATCACATATCATTGCAAATATTCCATCCTACTGATTTCCAAGAAGGTTTTGTGGGTGGAGTCGAGACATTTTGCCTGGCACACAGTTTTTCCCAGTTTCTTTTCTGCCTTTTGACTCACCTTAAACCATTTTTTAAACCAGCATTTGTGGGAAAAAATTATAGCCATGCAAAAATACTTTTAAAATTGAGGAAGGGGCCAGTGTTGTGGCACAGCGGGTAAAGCTGCACCTGCTACGCCGGCATCCCACATGGGCGCTGGTTCAAGTCCCGGCTGCTCCACTTCAGATCCAGCTCCCTGCTGTGGCCTGGGAAAGCAGTGGAAGATGGCCCAAGTGCTTGGGCCCCTGCACCCACGTGGGAGACCCGGATGAAGCTCCTGGCTCCTGGCTTTGGCCTGATCCTACCCTGGCCATTGCGGCCATCTGGGGAGTGAACCAACAGGTAGAAGATCTCTCTCTCTGTGTCTCTCCCTCTCTCTGTAACTCTGTCTTTCAAATAAATAAGTCTTTTTTAAAATTTGTGTAAAATTAAATATAACATGAATATATGTTTTCCCACCTCAAATTATGTCAATGTTTATATTTTCTTCTAGTGTATTTATGATTTCATTTTTAGCCTTATAATTCTTTTTTAAAAGATTTATTTATTTATTTAAAAGGCAGAGTTACAGAAACAGAGAGAGAGAGAAGCCTTGCATCCACCGGTTCATTCCCCAAATGGCCCCAACGGCTGGGTGCCACAGGTGGAGCCGCGGCTTGTGCCTGTAACACGCTATCTCGAGAGTGCAGAGCTTGCCGCTGGCTGCCACCCTGAAGAGGACTCGGGGCCAGCACTGTGGCTCACTGGGCTAAGCCTCTGCCGGCATCTCCCGTGAGTGCCGCTCTGCGTCCCGGCTGCTCCACTTCCGATCCAGCTCCCTGCTAATGCACCTGGGAAAAGCAGCAGCAGATGTCCTTGCACGCACGTGGGAGATCTGGATGAAGCTCCTGGCTCCTGGCTTTGGCCTGATCCTACCCTGGCCATTGCAGCCATCTGGGGGGTGAACCAGTGGATGAAAGCTCTCTCTCTGTCTCTCTCTCTCTCTTTCTCTCTCTCTCTCTCTCTCAAATAAGTAAAGATTTCTCTGTTAAAAACATAGAATACAAGAGGACTCTGGCAGCCCCGATTTCCTCAAAGGCACAGCAGCAGGGCGTGGCCCACCCTGGACACGTGAACCCCCCTGCAGCCTCTGCCACCAGAGCCAGGCTCCCAATGACTCGGGCCAGCTGCAGACAGGTGCAACCAATCAGAACCTTACCTAGGTCCACGCTGGATGCCCGCCACCTCCTGTCCCTGTGCTTCTCTGAAGACGGGACCCACTGGGCACCACCCTTCCACGGGGCCACCCTGACCCGCTCCCCTCTGCCTGCTGGGGGACGATTCTGAGATGCGCCTCCCAGGATCCCCAGAAGTTCCCTAGGGACCAGCACAGGTCTCCTGTGGCAGGACCAGCCCAGGAGGGCATCGTGGAGTGGTTTCCCCCGAATCTCATCCCCAGCTGACATGTCCATAGGCAAGCCTGAAAAAGGACAAAAACTGAGCTCCCGCACATCCACGTGTTGTGAGCCACATGAAGCAACGACACGGCGAGGGGCAATGGGGTCGCTTTTCCAGATCTGCTCGTCCCCGATGGGAGCCACTAGCCACGTGGCAGCTTACCCGTCAGTGAGAATTCCGGTTCAGTGCCTCGGCCACACCAGCCCCATTTCGTGCTCTGAGCAGTCACGTGCAGCTCGGGGCAGAGCCTTGCGCTCACCACAGAACGTTCTGGGTCACGTGGTGAACCCCCGCTGCTTTGTCCTGGGCTGTGAGTGCCAGAAGGGCATCGTCCACACCTGTCCAGAGCTCCTGGCTGCCCTCAACAAGAGGCCCAGAGACCGGCACAGGAGCAGACACGGGCACAGAGCAGGAAGGGGTGGGGGAGGCAGCGCGAGGATGAGCTAATCGCCAGCACGATCGAGCATTCCCTGTGCCTGGTGGCACTGGAGCACTTCTCCCGCAGGGTCTGCCTCGCCCTCGCCGCCCTGTGGCCGACATCTCAGGCCAGGCAGGCGAGTCAGCCTGAACGGGGACACGGGACCGGCAGCGAAGAGTGAGCCAGGGTCAGGCCTGGCTGCGTAGCCTCGCCACCCACCCCGGGGAAGAGGAGGGACACCAGCGGTCGGGGGGAGTGTGCTCACTCCTGCTCCCCCTCGTGGAGACCTGGCCACTGCCTGGGGCCAGCCCAGGCCCAGACCCAGCTCCAGGGCAGTGGCAGCCAAGGCGGTCACACAGCTGCCAGCTGGAGGCCCTGAGGCTGGTTTCACAGACGCCCCGCCCACAGTGTCAGCGCCACCACGGCGTCCGTCCTCACGAGCGGCCCTGGGTGACGCAAGCCTGCGTCTCGGCACGGGGGCTGCAGGGGACCCACCGCGCCCCAGGTGCTTGCAAGGAGCCAGGACGGAAAGTATGACCGCCTTCCTCCTGGAGCGGGGGACGGCTTTTCCATGGCTAATTTCCCAGGAATCCGGTGAAGTAGTGGAAAGACCTAGAAGGCGGGGACCTGACTCCAGCCCAGCACCCCCTAGGGCCTCAGTGTCCCCGTCTGCCCACTGGGAAGCGGCGCCCACATTGCCCAGACCCCTTCCGGTTCTGCTTTCCCAAGATGTCCCCGGGGCCTGGCAGGCTGAGGGGTCTGAGGACGGAAGCCACAGCCCTTCCAGTCTCTGAGGGCGAGGGACTATCCAAGGTGGCTCACCTGCAGGAGTCACTTGTCACGAGGACTGACTCCCGCCCCATCACCTGGCCAGCTCTGCGGCAGCGTGGGGACAGGGCACACAGGAGTCGTCCCTGCCCTCCCCGGGGGTGCACACTCACGGCTGCACCGTTTCTAAGCCTCTCCCCTCCTGCAGAATGAGACCCCCGGACGCCTTCTCGACCTGGATCGGAGCCGGTGCCCTGCAGCACCGTGGGCAGTGCCATCCGCCGTGTGCAGCCACCTGGAGGCGTCCCCGCCCCTCCGGGCCCCTCCAAGAGGGCTCTCTGAGCCCCTCCATCACCTGTTCTGTTCTCCCGCCACCCCTCGCCCAGACCACCCACACCCCATCTGCTTCCTCCCCCGCCCCCAGCTTCCAGCCAGGCTCTGAGCTCCCCTGGAGCCAACCTGGGGTCTCACACTTCTTGGGGGGGGGGTCTGCCCCAACCTGTCCAGCCCAGAGGAGGAAATCGTAACGGCCATGTTCAGGAGTGCTGGCTCTGTGCTCTGTGCCTGGGCTTCCCAGGGAGCCCCTGCTGCTGATCCGTACGGCGGAAAGCTCCAGGGGCCTCCTCTGAGACCCCTTGTTTAGTCCCTGGTAAGACAGACGCCCAGAGAGGGAGCAGCGTGCACAGGCCACTTCCTCTGAGCCTCTTCGTCCTGTCCCAGGCCAGCTGGGACTCCCAGCCTCTCGGCAGGAAGGAGCCCAGGGACACTCCACACACGGGTGCACATGCCCACAGGGCCCCCTCCTGCACCTGCACCTGGGCGGCCCTCACACCCTCAGCCTGTGCAAGGTGGGCAGGAGGGGCCCAGACACCTCATCAGCTGGGGGCTGGGGGTCGGGACACGAGTCTGGGAGGAGGAGTGACCGTGGTCACCAGTCTGCGCTGGGCCGAGGCTACGCCTCACAGAAGGTGCTGGAGTCACCTGCTCAGCTGTGTGCTCTGCTTCTGGGCTCTGCTTCCAGGGGGACAGAGCCGGGATCCAGGCAGGGGCGGGTGGGCACAGCGGCACCCACGTTTGGGCCTGGACACTCCTTTGGGGCTCGGTTTAGCAGCTCTTGGGGAGGTTGGCGTCTTTTGTCTTTGCACAGGGCCCTGTGATGGGGGCACTTGGGGTCCAGTGGTACAGGGCGCTGGTGACACAGGCTTCACTGGACGAAAGTGTCAAGATGCTGGAGAGATAAGGGGCGGCAGGCACCTCGCGGGGGGCGCAGGCTCTCTCCGGGGACACGGTCATTGGGGCGAGGACTTAAAAATAAATCCCAGAAAAAAAAAAAGACAGGAAGGGGAGGCGGGATGGAGGGAGCGGGGGTCACCTGGGGAGTCCACGCGGCCACGCACCACGCGGCACGGAGCACAGCCCCCGCATGGGCGCCCGCCCGCGCCCCGGGTGCGTGTCCGCGCCGTTCCCAGCCCGCGGCGCGGCGGCGCGGGGACAGTGGCGCATTGTTCGCGGGCCGCCCCGGGCGGCGCAGCGCCCTCGGGGCTTGGCGCGGCCGCGCCGCGATTTGCATGCGCTCCAGTCACAAAGGTTCAAGGTCAGGAGCGCGGGCCGGCCGAGCCCCGCCCGGCCCAGGCGCTATTCTTCGCCCGGCGGCGGGAATCCTCACCGCCCGCGCCCGGCCGCCCCTGCGCGTGAATGGCCGAGCGCCGCCGCCGTCTGTGGCGCTTTGTGTCCTGGCCGGGCCAGCTGGGCCCGCGAGGGACGTGCCAGCCCGGCCGGCGGCGCCCCCGCGCCGGCGCCCCTCGCCCATGCTAATCAGCCTGGCAGCAGCGCGTCTGGGCGGGCGGCCCCTGCCAGGGGCACCCCCCCACCAGACTCCCCCCGCTGCCAGGAGCCCCTCCTCTCCAGCTGCCAGCAGTGCCCCCTGGCCCTGGAGAAAGGCAGAGATCCACAGTGGGGGAGGCCTGGAACCCTGGGGCTGGGGGCTCTCTGCCAGCCTCAGTTTCCCCTCAGGTTGAGCCAGCCTCCCCACCAACCCCACCCCAGTCTGGCCTCCCTGCCCTGTGGCCCAGGGACGGTTCCCCTGGCCAGGCCAAATCTGGGCTTGTGCTCCGCTGTTGAGGAGCCCCCCCCCGCGGATGCAGGGTTTGGCACTGGGAGCTGCCCCATCACCACCCTGGTGTCAAGGGGTTAAATCACCCGTAACCAGGACTGGGCACTTGGTGTGGGCAGTAGCACTCAGGGATGGGTGCCTGCCAGCGCGGGGGGGGGGGGGCGTGGGGGCAGGCAGGACATCCAGCCCTTGCCCTGCTTGGAAAGAGGCGCGGGCACCCCCTGGGTGCTGTCCCCCCCCCCGCCTCCCTGGGTTGTCCCTGGGGGCCAGGGAGGCACCTATAGGCTGGGCAACCGAGCTCCCTGCGGCCTCCGCCTCAGGCCAGGGCCCTCGGTCAGGGTCTGGCCTGGGAGCCGGCTGGATCCAAGTGCAGGCCCCTGCCAGCCCCTGTCCCGGTGTGGCCCCGTGTGCGAGGTGCGCCCCGTTGCTGTAGGTTTAGAGGGGAGCCTGGATGCTCGTCATCTGCGTCCGGCCTGTCTTGCTCACTTCAGTTTCCTGTGTGGCCCTCGTCCCAGTCCCCCTTGGCAGGGTCTCTTACTGGCCGTTCACCACCACCCCAGCTCCGTGCTGCACACAGAGCCCCTGCACATGGAAAGCCCTCTCCGGGCTGCCCCGGCTTCTCCACCCACCTCTCACCAGCAAGCACATTCTGCAAGTACACGGCTCAGGTGCTGCCTCCTCCAGGAAGCCGCCTGGATATCCACGCCACGCTGAGGAATTCGGCAACAAACCTAAAGCACTAGGGAGCCGTGCAGGCTCTAAGTAGGGAGTGGGCACCTGATGGCTCCCGAAAGGCCTCAGCAGGGAGCACGCAGTCGGGGACGCACGGGCCGTCAGATTTCAAAGGAAATACTGCAGGAGCACCGGGAGACGGCCAGCTCTCTGTTTTCACCTGCCCAGGCCCTTAGAAAAATAATTTCAACGCTCCCTTTTGCAGGAGCAGGTTTTGAAACAGGAGAATGCAGGAGGACCATCTTTGGGCAAAGGCCAGTGCACGCTGCGTGACCGGGCCCTCGTGAGAGCTGCTGGTTTTTCCCACATCCTGGTCACCCTCGTGGTGACCATGGCTGGGCCCCAGCGGGGGTAGGGACGCCGCAAGGACCCTGACCACTTTACAGCAGGTGAGTCTCCTGCCTGGTTCCCTGAGGCCAATCCTGGTGGGCACTGGCCGGTCAGCGTGATGAGAGCCAGGTGCAGGGAGGGGCCCTGGAGGCGGCTGCGGCACAGGCCTCTCTGGTGGTGTCTGTGTCCCCGTGGTGTCAGGCCAGGGGCGTGCATGTGTCGCGTGTGCACGTGGGCACAGGGTCCTTGCTCCACAGGCAGCTGGGCTCAGGCTGCCCGAGGACGAAGGGACACAGGGCGGTGTCTACTCTGACTCTTGCAGAATGTTCTAGAAGGGGACCGGCTTCCCTTCCGAGGGCAGGCTGTGTTGTGGCTGCTCTGCTGATACGCGGTCCATGCCAGCCTCAGAGCTGAGAGGTCCAGGGTGACCCCAGAGAGGGCCAACCGCTGCCCAAGGCCACCCCGCCAGTGAGCGGAGGGCCCAGGCTTCCGGTGGTTCCGTTCCCGGCTCTCCTTTGCCTTTGAGGCCCTCTTTGCCGAGAGCTGAAGATCGTTCGACGCTGGGCTAATTTCCGGGCGGTCCTGCTCAGCCACTCGCTTTAACCAGACTGTGCTGTCCTGGCCTCGCCCCCACAGACACAGCGTGACTCGCGCCCACGCAGGCCCTGCGCTGTCCAGAAACTCACAGCCTGGTTTGGCTCAAGGCAAAGACGCGGAGCCCGAATCCAAAGGCAGGAAGAGCTTGTCGGGGCCGGGGCATCCACTCTGGTGAGCTTCCTGGAGGAGGGGGTGGCTGCCCGGGCCTTGTGACACAGGGTAGGAACGAGGGGGCGGGAGCTGAGAGCGGGAAGAACACAGTGCCCCCTTCAGAGGCACAGCCCGAGAAAACGCAGGGAGGCCGTGGTCGCTGATGGGGAGATGGGGGGCTGCAGGGAAGCGGGGGGCCAATCCTGCTCGGCTTCTTCAAGCCAAGGGAGGAACTGTGTGCCTGGGGAGGAGGAGCCCCGTGCCCAGCAGAGGGGGATGGGCCGCGTGACCCGGAGCTTGGGGAGGCCCAGCCTGGAGCTTGTGTCCCCAGCGTCCCTGCGTTTGTGAGACTCAGGCGAGAGCAGTGCCCCCCGGAGCATCCCACGAGACACCCCGGAGCGCTGGTGTCGGGGTCCCCATGGTGGGGAGCTGTGGACCTGCCCTGGTGTTGTGGGCTAACCTGAGCCAAAATTGACTATTTCCAGTTTTTGCTGTTTACTTAAAGAATTCTAAGCACCGGCTCAAACAAGACGCACCGAGCGGTAAGGCTGAGGATTTATCTGGAAAGTGAGAGGACCACACGGGAACATGAGAACACACGGGAACATGAGGGCCTTATTAAGGGAGGGCAGGCCTGGGCTGGACAGCCCTGCAAGGGCGCTCTCCAAGCCTCTCACTCACCTCCAAAAGGGGAGTGCTTATGGAGTCTGATGGACAGCTGGGTGGTCCCGGGTGAGATCCATGGGGGCAGGGGGTGTGGCCTCTAGCTCACAAGCCTAATCCCATAGCACTGGGAGGTGTGTGTCCCCTCCCCACAAAGACGTGGTCAATCCCGCTGACCCACGAGGGCCCATGCCACCCTCCAAGTCAGAGCAGAGCCAGCCTGGCCTACCGTGCGGGGTGGGAGACAGCACTCAGCAGCGAGGGGTCCAGATGATGCCCAGGTCCTGGGCGTGCGCCCAGGGGCTGGGTCTGGAGTGGCGCCTTCCCTACCCACCCCGAGGCCACAAGCCTGGTCCTGCAGAGCTTGGAGCTCCCGCCCGCCTAACTCAGGACTGTGCCGCAAAGGTAAAAAAAAGACCGACGTCCATAGTGGACCGAGGCCCGCGCTGGGCCCGGCCTCCCACCGTGGGGCCCCATGGCCAGTCCTGTGGAAATGCGCCCATGGCAGGGCCCATGAGGACACGTTCAAGTGCCTCTGAGAGGCAAATCCATCCTCCCGGGAGTACCTTAAGGGGTTCCTGTGGCCCCAACAGCCCGACCCATAGAGCTGGGGACAGAGCTCTGTGGCCCTGGGGACAGTGGGACAGCCTGCTCCGGGAATTCTCGGGTGCGCGTTAGTGCCTGTGAAGCTATAAAGCATGGCGCGAGCCGGCCGTGAGTTTAAGTCTGTGTTATGAACAGGGAAGAAAGGCCAGGAACAGCGATCTCCAGGTCGGGCCTTGGTGTCTTTGATATGTCTTTGTGGGTGCTAGTCTGCTTCCAAAATCGCTGAGTGTGGGCCCCGTGAGGGAACGAGGGAATCTCGTGTGCACACGTGTGTGTGCAAGTGCACTTCAGCGGCCCAGAAAACCAGACCCCGTTCAGAACCAGACCCCGTTCAGATACAGATCTGGAGCGACTCACGCCCTCCCGGAGCCAAGTTTCGCTCTCCCAGCTTGGAAGTCGGTGTGGAAAACGCTACAGGTAAGGCCAGAGCCGCGCTTCCCAGAGGCCCGTCCTCAGCTCGCGGCCAAGGTCACCCAGCAGGAGCAGGCCGCGTGCCGTCCCGGCATGCTGGGGAAATCAGCCTGTTCTCCCCAGGTTGTTGACTTTGTGTGAGGTTAAACACGGTAACACCAACGCTGCAGCCGCGTGCGTGGCGCCACCCCTAACCACTCGGCAACTTGTCATCACCCCAAACGGAGCTCAGTGCCTGGCTAAAAGACCCTCCCACCTCCCCCCTACCCCAGCACCCGGTAACCACCTCTGCGGATATGCCGGGCTTGGGTCCGGATCCCACAAGGCACCACCCCAGATGTCGCGATCTTTCGATTCTTCCAAACTGTGCTGTGCAAGACTGTCATTTCAGGATTTCAGACTTCGGGGAGTTTGGTCTTCCTGCACTTCAGCGTTTGGGGTGAGGGCGCGTCGGACCGTGTCTCTCAGGGTTGCCCTGGGCACTGCAATTTGACTGCTCTGGGCACCTCATGCGGGAGGAACCGTACACCGTGTTCTTCTGTACCTGGTTTATGTCAACTGGCGAAAACTTCTCGAGGCTGACCGTGTTGGAGTGTGAGTCAGCTCTTTAAGGCTGAGTGACAGCCATCTGCCTGTCTGCACTCGCCCACTGATGGACGCCTGGGTCGGCTGCACCGCCTGTCTGCCGGGAACGAGGCTGCAGGGTGCTGGTGCGGCTCCTGGGTCCCGGGGAGGCTCCTGCTCAGCTCTGAGGATGCCTGTTCCGTTCTGGAAAGCAGCCGCGCCCTTTCACGCTCCCGCCAGCCCTGGGGCTCCAGTGTCCCCATTTCTGCACCAACACCTGCCATTCTCTGGTGGGTGCGAAGGGCTGGCTCCTCCGGCTTTGATCTGCACCTCCCCAAGGACTTCTGGAGCTCACTGGTCATTTGTCTCTCATGTCGCAGCGACGGCATCCGAGTCCTCTGCCCGTCTGTAGCCTGCATAGCCTGCTGCTGCGCTGTAGGAACTCTTCACGTGTTCTATGAGACCTTTTATTTTACATATTTCTACATACATGCAGTCCTCTGTTCAACTCATTTACTTAAACACTCACTGATTTTTAAATCTGGAAAATATGTAAAGAGAAGGGTGTGGCTACAAGAAGCGTCAGCGTTTACCTTCTCTGACTCAGCAATTCCACACCCCTGGGGTCCGCCCCGGGAATGTTCTAGAACACACACACAGACTCAGACGAACAGGGAGCATGGACCCCAGATGGCATGCTTTGGGTGAGACAAGTCGGCCCTGCCCCGCCTGCAGGGCTGCCGGTGGAGCCCATCTTTGATGGGGCACAGGTCACTGCAGGCAGCAAGGGGCTGGGGGCTGGCACTGTGGCGTAGTGGGTGATGCCGCCCGCAGTGCCGGTATCCCCTGTGGATTCCGGTTCTGCTCCCGGCTGCTCCTCTTCCCATCCAGCTCTCTGCTATGGCCTGGGAGGGCAGTGGAAGATGGCCCAAGTGCTTGGGCCCCTGCACCGGCATGAGACTCAGAGGAAGCTCCTGGCTCCTGATTGGCACAGCTCTGGCCGCTGCAGCCATCTGGGGAGTGAACCAGTGGACGGAAGCCCCCCCCCCAACTCTGCCTTTCAAATAAATAAATCTTAAAAAAAAAAAATCGAAAGCGGATGACTGTGGCGTAGGAGGTAAAGCCGCTGCCTGCAGTGCCAGCATCGCGCACGGCATCAGGTCGAATCCCGGCTGCTCCACTTCCACCCAGCTCCCCGCTGATGGCCCGAGTGCTGGGGCCCCTGCACCCGCGTGGGCGCCCCGAAGAGGCTCCGGCCCAGCCTGGCCGGCGCGGCCATGCGGGGAGCGAGCCGGCGGATGCAAGCGCGCTCGTTCTCTGTAACTCCTTCACACAAACGAATCTTGGTGGGGCAAGAAGGAAGGCCACGCTGCCACGCCGGTCCCGCGGGGCGCAAGCGCGGGCCTTTTTCTCGTTTCCGAACTTTCCGTGTGCCTTCTTAGAGAGGAAGTCGTTTGTCTGACGACGTCCTGGGAGGAGGCACAGTACCGCCCCGAGCACTGCCCGGGGCACGCCGTCAGGCTTTCAAAGGCGTGCGCCCCACTCGGGGACGCGGCGGCCCCGCAGACGAGGCCGGCATGGCGCCGCCGCGCCCGAGCGCGGAACAGACGCACGGAGGCCACGCCCACCGCGCTGCGCGTCGACGTCCCCGCCGCCCTCGGTCCCGGAAGTCCGAGACGCCTCCCGAGGCCCCGCCCCGCGCCGGCCCCGCCCCCTCGGCTGCGGCGCGGCGTCCGCGCGTCCCGCCGCGCCCTGGGCGGAGCTTCGGAGGCCGGCCCCGCCCCCCGGCTGCGTGGTGCGTGGCTGCGTGCGCGTGGCTGCGTGCGCGCGTCGAGCCGGGACTCGGCTTCCGGGCCGGGTGGTTCCGCCGAGGCGCTGCGGGCTGGCCGGCGCGCTCGTGCGCATTTCCTCGCGTGCTTTTTGTCCCTGTCCCGGCCTGCCCCCGGCTGCTCGTGGCCGCGCGCTCGGGGTCCCGCCCGGGCCCGAAGGGAAGGTCCGGGAGGCGCGGACGGGGCCCCGGCCCTCGCCGGTGACTGCTGCCGCCCACTGCGGCGAGGCGTCTCTCCCCCTGCTCGCAGGGCCAGGGCGATGGAGTTGCTGCCCCTCCTGCCCCTCGTGGGCAGAGCCAAAGCCAGCGGGCTTCGTGGCCCAGGGCCCCTCGCAGCGGCGTGGGCAGCAAGGGTGCGGGAGAAGGGGCGCGGCCTGGGCTCTGGAGACTCCCACGTCCAGGCGCCCTGGTAGCCCAGACCGGCCAGTGCACCCCCTCCGGGTGCCCGGGCCCGCGCCGCGCCCGTGATGGGCCCGCGCACCCCCGGCGCTGGAGGCCGTCCCGGCTGGCCGGGGGCAGCAGAGGGGACACACGGGCCCTGGCCTGGGGGTGAAGCTGCACATTTTCTCCGCCCTAAATGGACCTCAGAGAGGAAGTTGCACTTTGCAATTTTTTTTTTTTTAGCTTTTGGCTGCATATTAAAGAAGAAAGCATGGGAACTGGATAGGCCCCTCTAAACAGAATGGGCGCTCCCTGGTTTCACGTCTTGTGGACAGAGGTCGCCTTGGACTGGGCCGACTGGGGCCAAAACCAGGCCTAGCTAGGAAGGGGACCTAGCAGTGGGCTGGGCCTGGAGAGTGTCCCGCAGGGACGCTGGGCACCGGGGTGCTGCGTGGGTCTGCCGGTGTGTGTCCCCACGTTCAGTTCCCCCCGAGCGGGCTCCAGATGGGGCCGGTGAGCCACACACAGAAGAGGCCAGAGCCCGGTGTCCACCAAGAACGGGCGTGTTGGGATTGAGTGCCCACTGCTGTGTGACCTCAGCAGGTTCCTAACTCCTCTGAGCCTCAGCTTCTGTCTGTACAGCGGGGTGAGCTTGATCGAGCCTGGTACTAACCAGCGTGATCTCCCGCTCTTCACGTGTCCCGCCCTTGGTCTCCCCAGCTATTCCTAACGTGCCAATAGTGTTGTTAAAACATTCCATGTTTACGATTTATTATTTTAAATAGTTGAGAGGGGGAGGCGCAGAGGTCTTCCAGCCGCTGGTTCACTCCCCAGTGCTGGGGCTGGGCCAGGCCAAAGCCGGGAGCTTCACGCAGGTCTTTCACGTGGGTGACAGGGCCTCAAACCCCCGGGCCATCTGCTGCTGCTTAGTGGAGCAGTCGGGACTCGAACTGGCACCCAAATGGGATGCCAACATCGCAGGCAGCAGCTTTTACCTGCCATGCCACTAGGCCGGCCCCTGTTAAAACATTTTAAAATTACTTGGTGTTCACGAAGTTCTGTTTACAATCACCGAGCAAAACAACCAACTGAACACAGAACCAGCTGTGCATCAGTAGACGAACACGTATGCCAGCCTCAGCAGCCGAGCAGTGACTGAACCACACGTGAACAGGATGTCCAGTAGGAGCTGGGAGCCAGGAGCTCAGTCCAGGTCTCACGGAAGTGACAGGGACCCAATCCCTCCAGCCATCACCACTGCCTCCCAGGGTGTGGGATCAGCAGCAGAAGGCAGATGTGGAACCCAACCACTATGCAAATCTTGCAGAGAAAAAGTATGTATTTATTCATTTATTTTCAAAGATCTATTTATCTGAAAGAGTTACAGAGAGAGGTAGAGACAGAGAGAGAGGTCTTCCATCCGCTGGTTCACTCCCCAGATGGCCGCAACAGCCGGAGCTGTGCCCATCCAAAGCCAGGAGCTTCTTCCTGGTCTCCCACGTGGGTGCAGGGGCCCAAGGACTTAGCCCATCTTCTACTGCTTCCCAGGCCACAGCAGAGAGCTGGATCAGAAGAGGAGCAGCCAGGTCTTAAAGGGGCGGCCACGTGGGATGCTGGTGCGTCAGGCCAGGGCGTGAACCCGCAGTGCAGGCCGGAGAAAAAGCATTTAATAACAGACTGCTCACAAGATGTTAAAAAGATTCTGAAATAACCTGCCGTGTGACCTGATGGGTGTAAACAGTGTATGTAAATGTCTATGGGTTACATTTGTAACAGGAAGTACATGGATGTGAATGTAAACGTTTACAACCTACTAAGGCCAGGTTACTCATAGTCTGCCCTCTGCAGATTCGGGTGGTGGTGCTGGGGGTGAGTTGAGGTCCTGGGTCCCCCACTGAGTGCCTGGATTGGAGTCCCAGATCTGGCTTCCTGTTGATGCAGAGCCTGGAAGGCAACAAGCAATTGTTCGGGTAGTTGGGTTCCTGTCTCTGCCACTGGAGTCCTGGGTTGAGTTCCTGGCTCCTGGCTTTAGCCCAGCACAGCGTCAGCCACTGTAGGTGTTTGAGGGGTGACCCGAGGATGGGGGCTCACCCTCTTTGTGTCTACCTCCCAGATTTGGAAAATGGTGTCTGTACTGAACTCATAGACTCTTACTCTCATCATCACTCCATAAACACAGTGCTAGGTATTATGGGTAACCTACAGGTGACGCAGACAGGAGATGTGTGAGGTGTCTGTAGTGCTACACAGCTTTATGCAATGGACTTGAGTGTCAGTGCCCAGTGGATATCCAGGGACAACCGCATGCACACCCACACTCGCGCGCACGGTGTGGAAACCACGCCAGGACTTTCCACAAACCATACCCGGTGATTGTCTCACAGGTAACTTTGGTTTCCTGTGCTTCTCTGTATTTCCAGTCTTGCTGTAACGAACACTTTTTTGGATAAACAAACTGAAACCCAGCACACCTCCTTTCCACTTACAGCTGTGGCAGCCTGGGGACCTGGGGGATGCCTGGGAGGCGGCCATGTGGGGAGAGGGCGCGAGAGGTGGGCTCCCCCTGCTGTCCGTGGCTTTGCTTCTGTGCAGGGTCCCTCTTACGGGCTGCCACGCCCACTGGTGCTGCCGAGCTTCTGATGCAGGGGAGGAGCCCCGAGCCCCAGAACCCACAACTTGCTGTGCCTTCCCCAGAACCCACGACCCGCTGTGCCTTCCCCAGAACCCACGACCCCCTGTGCCTTCCCCAGAACCCATGACCCCCTGTGCCTTTCCCAAATGTGCCAGTCCCCTGTGCGGCCCTGAGGGAGGCCTGGGGTCGGGGTTCAGTTCCCTCAGCCTCTGTACCAGTGACCCCGGAGGTGAGACATGCTCGCCTTCCTGTGAAGTCACAGTTTGTCATCACTCAAGGCGTATGGATGAGAAGTGACTGCCAGGAGCCACTGGCCGGGGTCGGGTGCAGCTCCAACAACCCCTCGCCTGGACGCTCACTGTTGTCCAACCCAGGTTCCCAGGGGTTCCTGGGTCCCAGTGGCTGATAAGTGCAGGCTGAGTTTGGGGTCTGCTGCAGGCTCCTGGGAATTCAGTGGCCCCATCAGCCTGGCCAGGATTAACAGTTCCCCTTGAACTCAGAAGAGGGCCCTGCCTGCGTTTGTAGCTGCTGGGACACACACACACACACACACCCGGACCTTCTCTCTCTCTCTCTCTCTCTCTCTCTCTCTCTCTCTCTCTCGGGCCAGCACACACACACACACACACACACACACACACACACACCTGGCCCTCCTCTCTCTCGGGCCAGCACGCACACACACACACATACACACACACACCCCTGGCCCTCCTCTCTCTCGGGCCAGCACGCACACACACACACACATACACACACACACCCCTGGCCCTCCTCTCTCTCGGGCCAGCACACACACACACACACACACCCCTGGCCCTCCTCTCTCTCGGGCCAGCACACACACACACACACACACACACCCCTGGCCCTCCTCTCTCTCGGGCCAGCACACACACACACACACACACCCCTGGCCCTCCTCTCTCTCGGGCCAGCACACACACACACACACACACACACCCCTGGCCCTCCTCTCTCTCGGGCCAGCACACACACACACACACACACACACCCCTGGCCCTCCTCTCTCTCGGGCCAGCACACACACACACACATACACACACACACACACCCCTGGCCCTGTCTCGGGCCAGCACACACACACACACACACACACACACACCCCTGGCCCTCCTCTCTCTCGGGCCAGCACACACACACACACATACACACACACACACACACCCCTGGCCCTGTCTCGGGCCAGCACACACACACACACACACACACACACACACACACCCCTGGCCCTCCTCTCTCTCGGGCCAGCACACACACACACACACACACACACACACAGCCCCATGGAGGTGCCAAGGAGTCCAAGTCCCTTTGGTTTTTCCCCATCTCGGGCAAACAGATCCTTCAACAGCCTGTGGAGGTAAAATAAGAGCCCAAGACTGTTAAAAGTCAATTGTTTTAAAAAAATATTTTATTGGCCGGCGCCGTGGCTCAACAGGCTAATCCTCCGCCTTGCGGCGCCGGCACACCGGGTTCTAGTCCCGGTCGGGGCGCCGGATTCTGTCCCGGTTGCCCCTCTTCCAGGCCAGCCCTCTGCTGTGGCCCGGGAGTGCAGTGGAGGATGGCCCAGGTGCTTGGGCCCTGCACCCCATGGGGAGACCAGGAAAAGCACCTGGCTCCTGGCTCCTGCCATCGGACAAGCGCGGTGCGCCGGCCGCAGCGCGCCGTCTGCGGCGGCCATTGGAGGGTGAACCAACGGCAAAAGGAAGACCTTTCTCTCTGTCTCTCTCTCTCACTGTCCACTCTGCCTGTCAAAAAAAAATATATTTTATTTATTTATTTGAGAGTTAGAATTAGAGACAAAGGGAGAGACGGAGAGAGAGGTCTTCCATCCGCTGGTTCACTCCCAAATAGCCACAACAGCCGGAGCTGGGCTGATTCGAAGCCAGGAGCCAGGAGCTCCTTCTGGGTGTCTCACGTGGGTGCAGGGGCCCAAGGACTTCTGTGCAAGGTCATCTTCTGCTCTCCCAGTCCACAGGTCAGTGCTGGATGGGCAGAGGAGCAGCCGGGACTTGAACCGGCGCCCATTTGGGATGCTGGCAGTGCAGGTGGAGGCTAACCTGCTGCACCAGCCCCAAGAGTCAATTTTTAAAGCCTGAGTCACAGATGGGAGCGCTCAGGCAAGAGCTGGCAAAGGACGCTGCAGGCCCTGTGCCCTCAACGTCCCGTGGGCCAGGCCTTGTGATCCAGAGCTTGGCGAGGATTGGAGTGTGGTCAGCCTGGACGGATCACAGGCACGGCTGCCACTCACTCTGCCCAGGTCCTGCGAGGCCTCCTGAGCGGCTCGCTGTGCAGCCCTGCTCTGTGACGTGGTGCCTGGAGGGAAACCCGGAAATGTCTCCTCTGCCTGACAGAAGAGAGCAATGCACTTACATGAGAGCACTTGAGAGCGGGTGCTGGGCTGGCACTGTGCACAGTGATTCAGGGACACCGTATCGGAGCCCTGGACGCTTCCGGACCAGTTCCCTGCAAGAGCACCTGGGAAGCGACGGCTCACAGCTCAGGGCTTGAGTTCCTGACACGCCCACCTGGGAGACCCAGATGGAGCTCCTGGCTCTTGGCTCTGGTTTGGCCCAGTCTCGGCTGCTGGGGCATTTGGGGAGTGAGCCAGAAGATAGAAGATCTCTCTCTCTGACTTTCAAATAAAATAATTAAGTAAATAAATAATAAATCCCTTTTTTAAAAAAAGTTTGCGGAAAATGGAATTAAAGACTATTTTTGATATAAACAGTTTTTAAATCCACGCGCAGTTTTTAGATAATACACATCTCTCGTGAACTTTTTTGATTTCAAGTATTTTCTGCAACAAAATAAACATCTTTCATTGCATTTCCCACGAGCCTTCTGAAGCACGTGGCTGTGTTGGAAGTAACCAGGGCCTGGCGGGTGAGGGGCGGTTACGACCCCTCTGTCCCACGGCAGAGCACCTGGGCTTGGCTCCTGGCTGGGCAGACCCTGGCTCCGATGGCTGGGGACCTGCACTCCGGCGGGAGGTCTCGACTGAATTCCAGGCCAATCCTGGGCACTGTGGGCAGCGGGGAGGGTGCCCGCGGGTGGGGAGCTCTGTCCATCTGTCTGTCTCTCTCTGCCTCTCAAAAATGAAAACTAATCAAACCGCACCTGAGCTGTCACGTCACATGCTGGCTACAACCTGGGACACGGCAGGATCTCTGCTCAGCCTTCCCGCCGGCCGGTCCTCAAATCCCCTCCTGGGTGGGGGGGCTGGCCCCGCATGCAGGGAATGAGAGGCTCTGAGTGGCCCTCAGCAGGTGAGAGGCACAGCCGGGGGCTGGGGGGATGTCCCAGGTCCCAGGATTCTAGCATTTTCCTGACAGCTCCCTGCCTCTCCCAGCTGGTGGCTTCCCCCGGCACCGTGGTCTTCCATCAGAACTTCTGAATCTTGCTTGCATAGAACCTGGAACTATTCCTGTAAAGAAGCATCAGTAAACGAACACTTGGGGCTCCTTCTTCCAACAGGATGGGGCCTCTCTGTACACAGGGCCCTGGGCAAATGAGCTGGCTCTGGACAGGGCGACGCTGGGCTGCCAGAGGCGAGAGGGAGGTCCCCTGCGACAAGCAGCGCCAGTGGCCCCTGGACAGAAAGCAGTGGGGTCAAGCTTCTGGAAGGCTCCAGTTCCCAGTGCATTCTCCAGTCCCCAGAATACAGAGCAGCAGCCTGAGGCTTGGAGCCCCTGGGGAGGACGGTGCGCCCTGGGGAGAGGGCCGGGCTGTGAGCTCTCTAGGGTGTCAGCACCCTGCCTCGCAGTGCTCCAGGTGAGCAGCCTCCATCTCGGGAGAGAGAAGCTGGTGCTGGCGCCTGTTACGGAATGGGTCCTGGGCTTCACCAGCAAGGTGGCCCCCCTGATCAGAGGCGCACAGTGGCCTGGGGCTGAGCTGAGTCCACTGGCAGCCTCTAAGCACAAGCAATGTCGGCGGCTCTGCAAACAGGGGCTCCGTGAGCCGTCCCAGCCAGCACCTGCCGTGGCCTGCTCAGCTCTGTGTCAGCCCCAGGCCAAGCACTGGGGTTGCTAGAAGGGTGGGCAGCAGCATCAGGCGCGTGGAGGCCCAGGGCCCATGCCAGGAGGAGTGCCTTGGAGGAAAAACGTCCCCCCCAGAGGCGGCTCCCACTCTTCGAGGGAGCACCCCTTTTGGGGCGGAAGGGACGACTTCCCCCCACTCCACCCCAGCTTCCTTCGCCCCGTCTTCATTTTTCTTAAAAAAAAAATCATGCCCTAGAGCAGCAGGCCCGCACCCAGCATGTCTTCTGTGACCAGCTCTTGTGGGGACAACGGACAGACACAGGCAGCCCAGGATAACCAGGGCCAGCAGGCAGCTGGAGGCCCCGCATCGCTCTGTGCCTGTCCCAGTGCCCACAGGGCCCTCACGGTCTCCAGGGACTGGGCTTGGCCACGTCACAGATGCCCAGGTCCAGGGCTATTCAGTTTCCCCAGACGTGTCCCCAGAACCCTGCCCTGGGAAGGCTCAAAGCCAGCAGCGTGGGAGCCGAGGATTGGGGCTGGGCCAGCCAACCTTGGGGACCTCACGCATTGAGCATCCCCACCAATACCACTCACAGGAGCCCGTGGGCTCCGCTGTGTCCACTCCAACCTCAGAGTTCCCCAGAAACTAAGCACTGTGCCTCCACCTGCTGCCGCCGCCTGGGGAGGTGATCTGAGAGTCAGTCCCCTCACCCCTCGGGCCTCCCTGGCCTGGCCCCCGGGGCGGTTCCCTGGGTATGGGGCCCAGGCACCAGGAAGGTCCAGTCCCCTGGCTTGTTTGCCTTGTAGGAAAAAAGAACAGTGAGCGCCTCCCTGGACAGATGAATGCACTCTCCCTGCATGTCTCCCCACCTCCCTCTCTGTGGCCAAGCTCACACGTCACTCAGCCCAGCCGCTGGGAAGCCCAGAAACTTCCAACTCAGGGTTGGCACCAGCAGGGGGACAGCAATGCTGGCAGGCCGGGCAGTGACCTGTGCCATGGCCCTCCCAGCTTCACTGCAACCCACCTGCACCAGGACCTTGGTCTGGGGGGGTGAACATGAACTTGACCTCAGCACCAGCTGCTGGGACTGCAGGGGTGGGGGCAGGAGGGTAAGTGGCTCCGCCTCCACCCTGCGCCCTGGGCACCTCCTGGGTCCAGGAACTGGGTCTGGGGCCTGGGTCTGGGTCCAAGGTCCAGGGTGCACTGCATGCTGGGAGGGAGCACCGGTGTGGTGAGCAGGGGTGTCAGGCAGGGGGTGTCGTGGCCGCCTAAGAGCCACGGAGCCCCAGCCTCCTCCCTCGGCCTCCTCCTGGCAGTTCCGAGGGGGAATCTTTCTCCACATTTCCCCTCCCCTTGGGCGCTGGGCTCTTAAAGGGGAAAGATCCGGTTTTCCTCTCCAGGAGGCGGCACCAGGCGCTTGGCGTTGGGTGTTAACCCTCCAAGGCCTGGGCTGTGCACGAAGCCAGGGCCTGCAGGGCTGGCGACCGCACAGCTGCTCCCTCTGCTCTCTCACCAGCGGGCGGGGGGCTCAGCGGTCCCCGCTCCCATCTGTACCGCCAGCTGCGGCATCCTAGGCGGCCCTCCCAGCCCAAGCGGAGCCCCCGCGGCCAGCACCCTATCTGCTGGGTTTGGGCAGCCAGGGTGCTCAGGGCACGTGGGTGTACACGGCCGGGCAGCTGCAGAACTGGGAGAAGGAAGGAGCCTGGTCCAGCAGGGCCATCCCTGGGGAGGAGGGGGCGTGGCTGCTCCCCACCCCAGGCCTTGCCTTTGCCTGGGGGCTCCCATGGGGTGGAGGACAGCAGTGACAAAGCCCCTGGGGCTCTATGAGCCTCCTGGGTTGGCCAGGCACCTGGCAGGCTCTCCCCTCATCGGCTGTGTCCGCCACTTTCCCTCCGGCAGCCCCGCGCCCCTCAACTCAACAGCAGGTCCCCAGACAGGCAGGCCTGAGGGGCCGCAGGCTGTGGGGAGCCCAGGCCTTCTCTGAGCGGAGTCTACACGCCTGCTCCAGCCATGGGAGCACCAGAGCTTCCGGATTTGAGTGGGGGGGGGGGTCCCCATCTGAAAGCACTGGGGGCAGAGGAGCCACTCCCTTTGTTCACCCACCCCCTGCTGCAGGGCAATGGTGGAGCCCCTCCCCGCACCAGCTGTGGGGAGTGGGAGCGCGGAGGTGCATAGCCCCCGACTGCTGACCCCTGACCGCAGCCCACCTCTTCAAGGCCAGGTGTGCTTACCTGTGGCATCCAGAAGTTCACTCTCTCTGGAGGAAGCTGCCCGGCCCACCCTGCGTCCAGGAGGCGCTTCCGTGCCCGCTCAGGCCCTGCCCTCAGTGTCAGCGTCTAAGGAAGGAAAGGCAGGACGAGGACAGTGACCTGAACTTGAACTTCCTCCATACTCTGGTGGCAGACCCACAGCCTCACACAGGCCTGGGGGAGCCCTGGCTCGAGAGCCGGCTCTGCCGTGGGGCAGGTGCGGGCACTCATCTTCAGAGCCTCGGTTTCTTCACCCGTAAAATGGACTCCCCAGTTCTGCCATGGCTGTGTTGCCATGATAGCCCTGTGGGCACTTAGGGTGCCCCTCGCACACAGCGGGCTCTCGGTCAGCCAGGGCTGCTGCTGCTCCACGGACGCCCAGGGCACCTGGCTCTGGCCTCTCTCAGTTGCCTGCTGCTGGGGCAACCGGGAACACCTCTCTCGCACCTCCTGTCAGCTCTCAGCTTTGACCCTCCCTGCCCTTCTGCACGGAGACCCCACCCCGTGCGCACACTCCGGTCCGGAGCCCCACACCTGAGGGGTGAGGTGGACACCAGCCCTCTATTGAGAGGTTCCTGGATGCCTGGAGTGACGGCTCCATCAGGATGCATCCTCCTATCCCGAGCAGGTGTTTCCTGCAGGCTGCTCCTGCCAGTGGCTGTGCAGTCTTTGTTGAATGCCGCCAGAGACAGGCAGCTCACTCCCTCTCTGCAGGATGGAGGCTGCAGACATCTTTAACCCACGGGGCCAGCGTGGGACTGCTCTGCAGGCAGTGGCACTAATATCTCTGGGGAACCCCCCCCCACCATAAGAAGGTCGTGAAAACTCGGTAAGGTGCCCATTTTTGTCTCCAGAAAAACCTCGGCGAGTGACTGACGCAGAGCAGTGCCTTGCTTCCCCTTTCTGGTTAGCGACACCAGGGCTGCGCTGGGGACCCCACCCACCTCCCTGGGGACAGCAGCTCCAGGCCTTGATTTTCTGGGGTGAGACTGCCCAGGCCCCGGCTCCTGGGGAACCTGGACAAAACAGAAGAAGAGACGGAGTCACCGGGAGGGAAATAAGGCAACCTTCTAGAAGGAGCGGCCGCTGTGATTGGGGTGCTGGGAAAGTCCTGGACGGGCAGCTGTGCCCCACAAGGCCCTGTGCGAGAGGAAAACCTGGGGCCTGCATTAGAACTGACTCGGACTGTCAACGAAGAGGCGACAGGGCGTCAACCCAGCCCGGGGCCCTTCCAAGCACAGGGGCCCCGTCACACACCTGCAGCCCTGGCCGGGCGGCTGCTCACCCGGGGATGGTGGCGCGCAGCTCCGCCACAGCGACGCGGCTGCCTTCTGCACGGCCGTGTTTCTCGCGGGGCCGTCTCTGATGTTCCCCACTGAGTCTAGAACACTTTCAGTGCTTGCGGAACAAGGACTCTCTCCAGGCGCCTAGGAAGCCACACGCAGATGCCCCCCCCCCCGGAACGCCCCGCCCAGCTCCCAGGCCTCAGACGGGTCAGCATCCAGCACCGGAGCCTTCTGCCCCGATTGTCACACACGACACTGCCCAGCCCTGGGTCCCGCGTGTCCTTCCCCTCGGGGAGGGCCTGGGTGTGTGTATGTGGGGGAGGGCTGCACACTGCTTTCCACGGCTGCTCTCCCACCTCATACAGCTCAGAGGCCCAGCGTGGGCTTCGTGGGGTTCATGTCCCCCAGAGGCTCCGGGGACCAGCCGTTCCCTTGCACCTCCCGGCCCGGCCCCGGTCCCTGCGTCCGTCTTCAGAGTGGGCAGAGTCGCCTCGCTCTGTCTCTGCCCTGGGTTTTCAGGGGTGCATGTGACGGGAATGGGCCCGTCCGGTCTTCTCTCCATCACACCTGCAGGTCCCTTTTGTCTTGTAAGTGACATGTTCACAGCCTCCAGGGATCAGGGCAGGAGGGCACCTGGGGCTGTCCTTCTGCCCACCCGAGGGTGCATCGAGAAAGCCAAGGGCTCCCCCACTCCACACGCTCCTCCCGTCCTGCTTTCACTCCGGAACCTGCACAAGGTCACGCTGGGAAGAGTCCGAGGCCACAGAGGCCTGGCCCGTGGGGTGGGGGCAGCAGCTGGAGACCCCTGCCCCAAGCCCCTCCCATGTTTGGGAGAAGAGTGCGGGCCAGGGGCCGGCATCCCGGAGCATCTCGCGGGCCAGGCGCCCCTCTGTGGAGGTTCCCTGCTCCCCTCCCCAGGCTGAGTGGGATGCGAGCATTTGTTCCGCTCTGCAGCTGGGGAAGCTGGGGCTGTCAGAGGGGCGGCTGCTTCCCTCCTCAGGCCCCGAGGCTGGCAGAGAAGCCGGCGTGCGGGGGACAGGCCCACGAGCAGGCAGCGGGGCAGCTGGTCCCTGCAGAGCCCTGGGGCACAGGTCAGAAGCACCAGACTCACCTCTGACTGCAGAGATGGAGAGAGCCTCAGAAACATGCATGCATCTGCCCAAGGACACACAGCTCCGTGGAAGAGTGCTCTTGCCCAGAGCTCCGTCTTCTTGCCCCCTGCGCCCCTCTGCTGCGGCTCGCCCCGCTTTGCAGAAAGCACAGTGCACAGTGGGGTGGCGGGAAGGGCTGGTATGCAGCCTGACTGTTCTGAGTTCAAATCCTGATGTCCCCACTGTGGGACAGGGCAGGGGGCTCTCTGTGCCTGGGAATGATGGTCCCGAGACTCCTGCCCAGAGCCCTCGGAGCCCCAGGAAGCCCTGGAATGCACCCAGCACGATGGGTCTCCGCAGCCACGGCCCGCCTCCCCCCGTTGCTGACCACTGTCCTGGGGCCTCTGCAGAGGCAGGGCTGGGTGGTGTCGGGTCTGTCTGGACTTCCGGGAGCCCAGGCAGGTTCTCTGCTTTGCTTCTTACGCTAGCCGAAGCCCCGTGCAGGTGGGACTGGTGGGCGCTGTTTTTCATGTGGGCAGCCTGAGGCCCAGAGAGGCCAGAGATGTGCCCAAGGCCACACAGCTGGCAGGGGCAGGGCTGCGCCCTGGCGAGGTTGGCACCTGCCTCTTGCCTGCAGGGGTGCAGCCTTTCCTCGTTCTAAGTTAGACAAGAGCCTTGGATTCTTCCCAGAAGGGCGCCGCGCCTTCCTGCAGCCCCAGGACACCCTGTGGCTCCCAGGGACAGAGGGTCCCGGCCGGCCCTTCCAAGAGGGTGGGGGATACGGGGAGAAGGTGTGGCAGGCCCAGGCCAAGCCTGTCCCCTCTGCTGGGGGCTTTGGGGCGTCTCCTTTCCAGCCCAGCCCCACACTGGTTTGGGGGAGCTGCTTCGAGTAACAGAATAAGGAGGTGAAGCTTCCCGCGGCACCCGACACGGGTCTGCACCCAGGGCGGAGGGGCACGAGGCCGGTGCCCACAGGCCCCTCGGGCCGGCGTGGGAGGAGTTAAGCGGCAGCGGGCACGTTGGCACGTCGGCACGTAGCCGGGCCCGCGAGGTCCGGCTCCCCACCCCCACCGCCGTGTTTCCTTTTCTTGCCTGTTCCCCTCTTAATTAATCATACGCTGCTGCCCAAGTTAGATGTGGATATGCCAGGCAGGGACCACGCAGGCACTCAGGGGGCTCTCGGGCCGCGCCGCCCGGATGCGTGTGAAATTACGTGCACAAAGGAACCTCCTTATCTGGCGTGTGAACTAAATAAATAAATAAGGGCTTCTGTTTGTTTGCCGGCTCCTGCACATGACTGTTTTGACTAAGCGGCTCGTGTTGTCTGCGTCTTTGTGGGACTCTGGGGCGGGGCTGGGGGGCTGGGGGGTGGCCGCCGGGCACCTGGGGCCCTCTCCCTCCCCTGGCACCACCCTAGCCCCCGCACCGCCCCCCCATACACACGCTTGCTGGAAAGTTCGCCCTGCCCGGGCTGGGCTCCCAGGCGGCCTGGCACCTCGCCAGGCTCGCCGCCGAGCGCGGGCAGCAGGGTGGGGCGCGCGGCAGAGGCGCCGAGGACGTGGCTGGGCGCCCCGAGCACACGCAGGACCCGAGGCCGGGGCCCCGGGGGCCCAGAAGGTGAGGGCACCCCCGGAGGGCGCAGGGTGGGCACGAAGCAGGCAGCAGGAGGAGCGGCTGCGCTGGGCGCGGGCCTGGTGGGAGGGAGGCAGGCTGACGGAGGAGGAGGGCACCAAGGCCGTGCCCGCAGCCCGCCTGCCCCGGCCGGCCTCTGTCCTGCTGCGGGCCTGGCCGGGCTCCGCAGGGAGGCCCAGCGGGAGCCGCAGACACCGAGAGCCGCGGCGCGGGAGCCCTGCCCGCCGGCCAGCAGGCAGCCCGGAGCAGGCGGGGCCAGGCTGTCAAGGACAAAAACATCTCCAGGCCTGCAAACTGCTGCTCTCAGCTCTTCCCCCTCCTGCTTGGGGGAAAAAAAAGCGGAGCTTCCTCCGGAGGCGGATGCGAGGGATGCAGAATTTTAACCATCTCCTGCACCCACCACCCGTCCACAGGAGGGCTCGGCCCCAAGAGAAGCGCCAGATGCCTTTCTTGGGGTGTGCGGGAAGCCAGGCCTCCTGAGCACGGGGCAAGGCGGGTGTGAGCCGGGAGGTCTTGGTGCCCGGTGCTGCCCAGGCTGTCATCGCCTGCTCCCAGCTCCCCTCCTGGGGCTGAAGGTCGCGCCCGAGCCCCCAGTGCGGTGCTCCTCTGGGCTTGGTTCACACTGACATGCGGCCTTGGGCTGTGTGGGGCTCCTGGGCCGTTTTCATCATGGATCTCTGTGTTGTAAAATAATGGAGGATGCTTTCTGGTGTCTGGCGGGGGCTTCACCCATGGGCACTGGGGCAGGGTTTGGGGAACATCTCTGAGAGGGAGAAAGACAGTGGGGCTGCTCCTGGCCCCTGCCCTCAGGCCCAACACCGAGGGCCCACGAAAAGCCTTAATTTTAACTTCTTTTACAATCAGAAGAAAAACTATAAACATGATGAGCATAATATGTAATCATGGCATCAGCCTGGGTCACAGCGGTCTCGAATCCGATGCAGTAGTAAAATGCAATCTTTGATCTTCCTGGAGGAGAGGGCTCAGGGAGGCAGATTGCTCGGCTCCTGGAAGGTCTGTGGGTGCCCTGGGAGTCTGGCTTGGCAAAGCTGGGGGCTCACTAGCGTGGAGAGGAGCCTGGGCCGTGTGTGCCTGTGTGTGCACCTGCACGTGTGTGCACATGTGTGCATGGACATGTGTGTGTCTGCATGTCTCTGCATGTGTGCACGTGTGTGCATGTGTATGCATGTATATGTGTGTGCATGTGTGTGTGTGCCTGCATGTCTCTGCATGTGTGTGCCTGAGTGTGGAAGTCTCAAGTCTGTACACAGGGGAACACAGGGCAGGGTCAGGGGACAGTGTGGCAGTGAGGCTGAGAAGGTTCTGGGGGGGAAGCCATGACTCCCCAGGCCCACTCCCAGCCCTCTGCACCCCTGGGCCGGCACGGTGCGGCCCAGGGAGGCCACGTGTTCTCGCAGCCAGGGGAGAGTCACCTGGGGAATGAAGCTCATCTCTAGACAGGGTCGTGCCGTTCCGGGGTGGAGCAAACGGAGGTCACTAATGAGGTGTTTTACGTTTTGCTCACACGAAGTCTTTGCACAAGCGTTTCAGTTCAGACCCCACAGCTCCAGGGCTCGCCACCCCCGTGACGGACGCACGAGTGGCAGCGGCTGCTGCTGCCCTGGGCAATGCGGTGCCCCCCGCAGAGTCGTGCTCTCTTTCGGCTCTGGGCTTCCTTTTTGCTGCTGGCCCTGAGAGAGGACAAGGCCGCGAGTGTGGGTGTTGGGCCGGAGGCTTCCAGAATCCGGGGCTGCTGGAAAGGGGACCCTACAAAGGGCTGGCTTCAGGCTCACAATAGCGGGGCGGCGAGCCACGGTGCCAGGCCAGCGGGCAGGCAGACAGAGCCCCTGTGTCTGCGCCTGTCGGGCTGGGCCTTGCTGCCCCCCATTTCCCCTGCCCAGCCTGCCTGAGGGCTTTTGTTTGTGTCCCCCCACCGGCCCGCGTTAACCCCCTGCTGCCCGCCGCCTACCTGGCAGCCTGGCTGGCGCATCCTTGCCAGGCCCTGATGCCCCGCCCCCTCCCGGGCCGGCGGCTGCTGGAGGAGTGGCTGGATTTCGCTGGCCTCTCGTGGGAAGCAGGCCGGCTGGGCAGCGCCGTGCAGCCTGGGAGGGGTATTCCTGGGAGCTGGGGAGCCGCGTGCGCCGTCGGCATTTCAGGGTGGGCACCATCCAGCGACTGTGCGTTTTCGGAAACAATAAAAAGCCAAAACACGGCGACAAACGAAGCCGCGGCCCGCCCTGAAGTGGGTGTCGTGGCCGTCCGTGTTGAAGCGAACAGACTGGCATAAATATTTCAATCCTGTGCATGGAGAGATGGATAGGATAAAATAAATTAGTCATGCCCTGGCCCCATCTGAGGCTTCTCTGAGGCGGCCTGGCGCAGCACTCCCCCTCAGCGATGACACAGCCCCCACCCCCACCCCAGGTCGCATCCTAGAGCCTGGGTGAGGGAGGGGGCCGCCGCTCCACCTGACACGGTGAGACAGGAACTCGCCCCCAAAGGTGTAAAAGGCCGCTCGGCACAGGGCCTGGGTCTCAGAGGGCGCAGAACAAGGGCCTGTGGGAAATGCGCCCTTGCACGTGCAGCTTAGAAAAATTCCAAGGCCGTTTCTCCCGGGGGAATCAATGCCTCCAACGTGTTTGTCTGACCTGTTGCCGCTGCTTTATGGATTTGTGCAAGGTGATCCTCGTTTAGAACTGACGCTAACTAGAACTGGGAGATGGTGCTACCTCTGTTAAAATCCCCAGGCAGCACCCGGCAGGGCACTGGGGGTGTGCGGCGGCTGGGCCATCTCACTGCACCCCGAGAGGAGCTGGGACGGAGACTTTGCTCAGCGCACAACATTTTGCTGCTTTATTTTACGCCACTCCAGCACAAGGAGTGGGGCCTCTCACTTGTATTCTGAGAGCCCCTGGATTTTTAAGCTGGCATACTTTTTTTTCTAAACTCAACTTTGGAAATTGCCTTTTAAGAGTAGGAAACGCGTGCGGGTTCTCCTTTTAACTCACTTGTAAAGAAAGATGCTGAAGGCCAAGTGCGTTCAGTTTGGAGGCTGGTCCACCCCAGTGGTTCCCCAGGGCCTGCAAATGGCCCACTTTTTAAAGCTGGGTAACAAAAGGTGTGTTTCTGCGGGGATACGGCGTGCTCCTGGGGTGGGCTCACACCCAGACATGTGCCACGTCCCGGCCCACGCACGTTTTCCTTCTGAGGTAGACATGGCACTGGGCTCCGATGCCAGGAGGAAGGGTTCCCGCTTGGCTGGGCCGCTGTCAGCCTCCCCGGGCCACTTCCCAGTGCCACCCCCAAGCTCAAGTGTGCAAACGCCAACGCCGCGCTTGCTGGTTTCAGAGTCCCAGCCTGGCTGCCGGCGCCCTGCTACCACCACAGAGACTGGGGACAACAGGAAACACGTGGGGTCTCCAGCAAAGGTGGAGCGGCAGCAGGGACAGGGGGACCTGGGGCCTTGTCCTGTCCGGAGGCCTTTCGCTGCCCGGGCCTCAACTTCCATGGCTGAAAATGCCAACCGTGCCCCATCCCGCCCGCAGTCAGGGGCCCGCAGGTGTGGGACCGCAGCGGCCAGGACTTGTGCAGCAAAGCCGCCCACTCCTCCTCGCCCAGGGCGGTGCGCGGGAGGCAGGGGCGATGGTGACCGGTGTGTTAAGCTCACCAGCGTAAACACGTCCTTCCTTTCTGAGGAAGGAGTCGGGGCTGGGCACATCACCAGGGTCGGTAATGCGGCCGTTTGCTGATCCTTGTGGGAAACACGGAGAGGCACACCCCAGGGGAGGGTCGTCCCCCTCTCTCCCACACAGACACAGCTCTGCTCCCAGTTCCCTGTGTCTCCTTGTCCATTCGCCCAGCATCTGCCTCTGCTCAGTCCTCCAGCCCCCGCCCCCGGCCCTGCTGCTGGGCAGTGGCGGGCCCTCCTCCCTGCTTGACGGGCTGCCTTGCCAGGGTGAGCCGGCTCAGGCCTGGGCGCTCGGGTGGGAGCTCATGGGCTCTCTGGCACCAGCCTCCTTCCCCTGCGGTGTGGGAGCCCGGCTGCCGGCGCAGCTCCTCCACCAGGCTCAACCTGCGCACGACACGGGCTCCAGGCTGTGAACCCAGGCCTCTCGCGGGGCCGGGCCGTGAAAGTGGACACAGGCAGGTCACCCTGGACAAACAGCCCTGGGGAGGGTGCAAAGCAGCCTCGATTCTGGGACTTCTGGCAAAGGAGGCTGCTCGGACCGAATCAGATGGGCCACTTAGGGGTGCAGCAATGTTCAGGACCTTCGAGACTTTCTTTCCAGGGTGTCCGGCTTTGCAGAGTGAACCCCGAGGCGATCGGGGGTTCATGCCAAGGGGTGAGGCCGGCAGAATTGTCGGGCAGGGGCCCGCTTCCCGTGGGTAGGGCACCTCCTCGGCCGGCCCCACGCACGCCTCAGGCGCCAGCTGCCCGGCACCAGGCGCTGGAACGAGGAACAGACAGGCTTCGGTGTGGCGTTCAGGAGTGACGGTGACCCAAAGGGCACGCTACAACCACCAGGTTCATTTCTGATGGGATACAGGGAGCCTGCAGGCTCTGCCTCGACCCCTTAGGAAAGCGTGGCGTCCTCCCGGCCTCAGCCATAGACGGAGCGATGTGGCCGTCCCCCAGGCCGTGGGCAAGGGTCATGGGCACCACCGCTGTGTGCAGGGCTCATCACACAGAAGGATCTTAGCGAGGAGTGAACTATGGATAACAGGGGATCAGGGAACAAGAGAGGGCATGGTGCCACCCTGTGTGCCTGCGTGCGTGCCCCACCCGTGGGCGTGCTTGTGTGTTACACAATTTTATGCGGATCTTCGCGGAACAATGGTTGGCAAAGACTACACATCAGCCCGTCATCTCTGCATGGGCATCGGGTGACCTTGCTTTCTCGGGGCCTTTCAGCCCCGACCCTATTTTGTACCCACCACTTAAATTGTCTGCGTCGTCACCGTCTTTAGATTAACGTCTTAAATTGAGCACCCTTTAGACTAATCTGCGCCTCCCTCAAACATATGGCATTTTTATAACCAGAGAAAAAAATCGTTTTGAAGGCGCGGGAGCAGCCGTGTAGACACGTGGTGGCTTCTCCATCAGTCCTGGGGAGAGCCGTGTTCCTGAGTTCCGCCAACAACTGTGTATAGTCGGTAAACATGATTTGTTCTTTTGTAGACGATGCGCACACTGATAGCTTATTAATCCAGGACGACACGGGAGCCCCCAGCAAACACGCGTGCCTGCGCAGCCAGGGTGTAAAGACCCCGGGGCGCCGCGGGGGTCCCTCCGCAGAAGCCCTGCAGAAACACCCCCGCCCAGCCGGGCAGGTTTCTGCGTCCCGCTGCGGCTGTCAGAGGCGGCGTGGCAGGGTCCGCGGGTGTGCTGCGGGTCCTAGGAGCGCCGCGGCCTGCGGGGAGATCTCGCCGGCGCACTCTCCCTCTGCGGGCTCAGGCGGACGGGGCCCGCATTTTCCGTGCTGGCGCGGACCCTGGGGCTCCGTGCGCCGCTCCGGCCCCGCAGGCCCCCGCGCGGCGGGACTCGCCCCTGCTTCGGGGGACCCCGCCCGGCGGCCGCGCGCAGCGGGGCGGCCTCGGGGTCGGGGTCTGGCCGCCGGCTGGGAGGTCCCGCCGCCGCCCGCCGCCCGCCGCCCGGGCGCGACCCTCTAATCCGCTTTAGTCCGCACATTGTGCGCGCCGCCCGGGCAAAGTAAACAGGACGCGGGCAGAGCGGCCCCGCGCCCGCGACTCCTGACCCCGGGGTCGCGCCCTTTGTTCGCCCTCAATGGGGCCTCACCGCCGCCCGGCCCCGCGGCTAATTGGGGCGCGTGCCGCCGCCGGGGGGCGCGGACCGGCGCAGGGCCCACGCCGGGACCCCGGCCGGACCCCGGAAGCGAACGCGAACCCGGTCTCCGGGCCCAGACTCGGACCCAGATCCCTGCTCAGACTTGAAAGCCCCCCCCCCCCCGGACGCGCCGCAGGAGGACCCCAGACCCCGGACCCCAGACGGCCCCGCGCCTCGGCAGCTGCAGCCGCAGCCGTGCGCGCTGGGAGCCCGCGGGGCGGGGGGCTGCCTGGAGGAGCGCACCGGGGCGCAGGCCGGCCTGGATTGCGGCACGCTGGCACACTTGGGTGCCCGGCTGCGAGCCGCCTGTGCAGGCCCGCAGGGGCCGCGGCAGAGGAGAGTCGCTGTCCCTCCCTTCCCCTTAGCCCGATCCCGGGCAGGCAGCCGCAGCCCCCAGGCCTCTGTCCCCCTCCTGCCCCGGGAAGGGCCTGTCTTGCCTGGGGTGGTTCCAGGCGAGACCAGGACGCTGAGGGCCCGGTGCCCTTGACCACCACGGCACCCCCGGCTGCGTTCTCTGCCTTTTTCTCAGACGTGGGACAAAGTGATGGTTTTTGTGCCAAGAAGCTTTGGGGACTTAACCCCTTGTCATTTAAAGAAACAAAACAAACAAACAGGTTTTGTGCGTTTATTTATCTGCGAGGCAGACAGACCGCTCCTGGCTGTTGGTTCACTCCGTGGCAAATGCCTGCAACCGGCAAGACCCGGCCGGCCTGAGACCGGGGAGGCCAGGAACCCAGTCCAGGCCTCCCCCGGGAGTGGGAGAAACCCAAGGGCTTGACCTGCTGCCTCCCAGGGTCTGTGTTAGCAGGAGGCCGGCGCTGGGTGCAGGCGTCTGAACCAGGCCTCTGCTGCCAGGGTCCCGCAGCCTGCCTGTTGTTGGAGGGCGGGCGTTGTGTCTTTATCCGGTGCCCAAGTGGGGAGAGGAAGCGGCTCCCGGGCCTCGCATAGTTTCCTTGGCCAGTGGCAAGCACCGTAGGCTTTGCCGGGAAGACTGGGGTTCTGGGTTTGTTTCTGAGCTCGGGGTGGCCGAGGCGCGCTGGTCCACCTGAGGCTGGCCTCTGTGGCATGCCGAGGCCCACGTCCCGGCCGCCCTGGCGCAGCACATGGGACCGCGGTGGCGCTTGCTGACCTGAGACGCTGTCCTCATCTGCCAGCTTCTTCCGCCGAAAACCAGCAGGACAGGCACGGGGCCTGCCGAGGTCACAGGGGGCTCGGGAGCCACCCTGGCTGCATGGCCAGGAAGCCCTGGGTGGCAGGCGAGGGCTGTGGGCAGGGGGCGTTGCTGGCCTTCAGCACTCAGCTCTGGGGGGGCTTGTGTCCATGATTTTCTGCTGTATGTGTGTTTGCTCCAGGCTAGTGGGGGGGGGGGGCAGGATGTGCCTGGCTGGGCAGGGTGGGAGCCTCAGATGCCGAAAGCTGGCCGGGAGGCGAGAGGCAGGGATGGCGTGGACCAGGCCAGCCCAGGGCGGTTCTGGAGCCTGGGTTTCAGTGGGACTCTGTTTTTCCCGGAAAATGTTCTTACCTATGAAATCAGTCTGCGTGTGTACACGCCGATGTGCCGAGTGCCCGTGTGTGTACCTGTGTATGTCTGGGCGGCATCAGGCCAAGTCATTGCTCTGTGCACTCCGGCCCCGGCTCTCGGGAGGGGTGACGATGCTTGTGTCTGCCAGCCAGGCGGGGTGGGGACATGCCGTGTAAGTTACAAAGTGCGTGCTACAGATACACACGGGGTTACCTTTGTATTGTGGTTAAAACATTGAGCCACTCACCCAGTGCCTGGCACTCACTAATGACTAGAGGCTTCCATGCCCTTAAACTCCAGGGAACCCTCGGCTGGGGCCGTCAGCAAGGTGCGGGCCGAGTATGGTGAGACACTTCAGTCCCCCCCAAAGCCGCTCTGCATGACTCTGGGGCGCTCTGCTAGGACACCTGCCTGGGAGCCCTGGACGTTGCCTGTATGGGCCAGCGTCCGCAGGGCTCCAGCCCCAGCCTCATCCACCCTGTTTTGGGGGGTCAGGGTGGGCTCCTGCCTGGGCTCCCGTTCTCAAGACACAGTCTTTCCCTTGCTGTCTACTGCAGGTGTTTTCACTGGGGGTACCCGCAGCAGCTCGCAAGGAGGGCCTGCCTCACCTGGGCTGGGGGCCCTTTGCCCGGCCCTCTTGATGCTCCCAGGCCACGCACACACGTGCAGACCCGGGGTGCCCAGGGTGTCACCACGCAGGAGCTGGCTTTACTGTGCTCAGTGTCCCAGTGTGCGGCACCACCAGGCTGTCTTGAAAGGCTCATTCAGCCGGTCTGCCTCCAAGCTATTTTATTTATAATTCTCCGTGTCACGTCAAAGAGCTCTGTGTTTCTAGCACACTGCGTTCGCGTGGTTGAGTGTTTGGGTTTTGGCTGCAGCCGGTTCACTTTTCCGAACGTGTGGGTCCAGGTGTTGCCCACGAGTTTGTCCCCAGCTCGGGAAGGTTCCTGGCGAGCCCCCCTGCACGTTTCCAGCGTGGCCGAGGGAGAGGCTCCCGATTTCAGAGAGGGTGGGAGTGGGCGCCTCCTTCCAGCGATTAGGCTCACTGGCAAAGGAGAGGGTGGGAGCGGGCGCCTCCTCCCAGCGATTAGGCACACTGGCAAAGGCGCACGTGCAAGGCAGGATCCTGTGGCAGACTCAGAACGCAGCGCTGAAAACCTGGTTAATGGATAAGATATTAGCAAAGACTCAGGCCCTGATGATCATCAAAAACCCCTGCCAAACGCAGGCCACAGCTCTGGTCATTTCGCAATACACCAAGACAGAGCTGCTCATCACAAAAGAATTATGCGGGCTTTTATTATGAAGGCTAGTGCCTCTTCTTCTCTGATGGCTTATGTTGCTATTTTTTTTTTTTTGATTAAGAAAATGAACTCCATGTTCTTTTAAAATTAGGAATAACACCAAAAGTTGCTCTATTAATAGCAGGCAGCAAAACGAAAGCGTTGCTTTGCCGCCTTGGTGTTTGTCTTCGGCACCGTTGAATCTGGTCTCCTCTCGTGGGGCTGCATTTCGTGAAGCCGTTCCTTCGCTGTGTGGAGTTAGCATCTGAAACCCGGACCTGACCTGCGAGCTGAGCTTCTGTCCTGGACGCTGGTACCCAGCCACCCTCAGCCAATAAAACCGCCCTTAGATACAAAGCGAGTTACTCCCGGTCGTATTGGATTTGAGAAATGAAACGGGAGTGTTTCAACCTGTAAGAGGAGGGTGGTCACAGACTGAATAGCCTGGAACCCCCTACCCGCCCCGTGTTCATCCTGCCAGTGGCTTAAGCTTTGTGGCAGTCATTTAGAAGAAGTGACATGTAAAGCCCTGGTCTTTTACAAAAGGAGATCCTGAGGTCCCTTGCAATTTACCAGTGAATCCTTTGAATTTTAAGGCAGTAATCACCCCCCTCTTAATTCTGGAGGCTTATAATTTACGCAGCGCACCGAGGGACTGGCTACCTAAGACACATCGCTGAAGTTCTGTCTGAGAGGGTGCAGACTTTCAACTTCCTTTCATTAACGTCTCAGGGTTGTCTAAAAATTTGGTGCAAAACCATAAACATTTGCCAGTTTTTAAAATTTTAAACTAAACAGCTAAATTCTGCTTAGCTATGATTCAAAAAGAGTATACCACCCTGAAAATAATGATTATTTCAGGTCCCAGTAAAGAATGAAAAAGATGCCAAAATACTTCAAATAAGTTGAGGCTTTTCAAGTGTGAAAGAAATGCAGTGGACTTTTAGGGAGGGGAATTCTTTTCAAATTTTCTGATTTACTTTCATTTTCTTGGAAATTGGTACCTCCCGCTACCCCGTAACTATTAAACTCCAAATTCTCAAAGATCTGAAATTGCAAATAAAATGCTTCAAGTGGCACAATGCATTTTTTAGAAAAATTTTAATTTCCTAATTTGCCATGATTCCACTTCAGAAATGTAACATTGAGCAACTACAATTAATTCAGCACCCAGTTCTCTTTGACAGGTAATTTTTATTTTTTAAAAAAATGGGTTTGGACTGTGCCTTTTCTCATTCCTGAAATAAAGCCAAGAATCTCTCTTTGGCGCTCTATCCGTGTGTATACAGTCGGAGATACTGGCCCGTCATCCTGAATTCATATTTCCTGATTTGTTTCGTTACTGCTTTAGAATGGAAGTACTCACTGCAATCCCACATCTGTATGGGGGGCATTTTCACTCTAGCATTGGTCTGTTTTCTCTAGTGTCATGGATTTAATATGACTGAACACACATCTATTGTGTTATGATCTCCTTTACTTGAAACATAGTAATGAGCCCCTGGAGAAAGGGGCTAACGGGAGGAGGGTCTCTCCCCAGACCCTTCCTTGCCTGGACAAAGCTGGCACCACCAGTCACCAGGCTGCGCGCACACTTAAACATGTGCTTCAGCTTTTAGAAAGCAGTAAGGAAAGGAGACAGAGAGGTGGTGTCGGCGTGCTGGGGTGTTGAGTTTTGTGTTTGGCGACGTGCTGATGCAGCAGCTGCCATAGTCTTTCTCTGTGGCTTCAGAACTGTCCCCGAGCCTGCCCGTCCTACAGCCGGTCTCACTGCCGGCGCTGATAAACTAGTGCCGAACTTGACATGGAGCTGAAAGAACTGAAGCCAAAGATCCTGCCAGGACCTCATTGTCTGGGAAAGAGAAGGCCCCCCGGGGTGCTCGCCCACTCCCCACCCTGAAGCCCGCCCGACGCCCTCCCGCAACCCTGCCTGTCTGGTGCTGCTTCACCTCCTGGAAGTCAGCAGGCTTCTTTCTCTCTCTCCCTGTACTCCCTCCTTCAGGTGGACGGACACCCACGTCCGCCCAGGGCAGGCTGATGCGAGCAGGCTCAGCGCGGGAATAACGAGGGCACCCATGAGCCCGCCAGAAAGCAGCGGCACGAGCCCTTGGGAAGCGGGGGTCCGCACCCTGTGAGCCACTTTGGCACCAAAGCTGAAGCCTAGAAAGCTCCTGAGCCTGCCCTGCCTTTGCACGGAGGACCGGGGCTCTGGGCAGCTCCTGCAGAGGGCAGAGGGGCCGAGCCGACTGCAGGGCACCGAGGCGAGGAGCTTCGCCAGGGCCAGCCTCACACACACCCCTGTTCCCCGGGCCCCATACTGAAAATGAAGCTTTTCCTTCCTACTCGGCCCTCATTAGATCACCTGTGCTCTGCACTAAATCCTCCTGTGGCCCGGGACCCCCACAATTTCAAATTACTCAGTGTCCCTCTGCAGGGAGACGGGCCACCGACCGCACGCACCCCACCGCCCGCCGAGGCTGGCCTGGGAGCCACAGGCTTGAGCCCGGGAAGCCAGCCCTGGGGCAGGGGCAGCAGGAAGTGGCCTGCTGCGTTCCCATTGGGCAGATCTTGGAAGAAATCAGGAAAAATAACTGTATAAGGCCGATACTGTAAACATCCTGGTGCAGCGACAGCCTTGCGAGGATTTATTTTCAAACATCTGACCCCAGGCATGGTTGCAGCCCAAAGCGACAGAGCGAGCCTTTCTGCAGGCAACTCCTGGATCTCAGTGCTGTCCAGCCGTGCACGTGGTCAGGGTCTCCTTGGGGTGATCTGAACCACTATTAACAGGGTCATTTATTTTGGGTGAATGTGATGGTAAGCAGGCAAAGCCCAAAGCCACTCCAACCAAAGAACACACAGGAGAATTACCTGAGCGCTGCTGTTTTTCTCTGAATAAAGCTGGATTTGGTTTTTGAATGCGCAACCAAATTACATGCAAATCTCTGCCAAGTACAGGGGGGAACTAAAAAAAAAGTGTGTTCTTGAGTATCGTTCTGACTCACCCAATTTTTTGTTTTATCAAATAAAAATTGAGAGGGGTGGAGGGAGGCATTAAATTAACTCATTATTGTGTGGAAGCCAGAAAAAAAATCAGCTGATCAAAAGGTTAGCAAGCCAGTATGATTATACAATGATTTCAGGTGGAAATTACAAAGCTAATATCCTGGCATTTAGTCACTGCGTTCGGTAATGATATAGTTGTCAAATTTGTATTTGTGCCAGTGGAACAAAAGTTGGAAGTGGCATAATGGAAGATAATCTCTTTTTCTTTGTGGCTTTTTAAATTCAATGTTTTAATCCACCCATTTAATCACAAAATATATATCACATTAGTTGTAATATTTATAGTGTTTAGGAGAGTGATTATAAATAGATTACAGTGTGGTTGCTGGATGCAGACTTTCTGCTTGTGTTCTTTTTGTGTGTGTGCATGAACGTATCTTCAAAGCATGGAGCTTTCTAGAACTTGCACTTGAGAGCAGTGTTCTGTGAGCACAGTGCCCATAGATTTATGTTCAGAGTCCCCGTCTGGCCGTTAAGGGCTTGCTCATTATTTTGGAAAAACAAGACTCGGTATTAAAAGGACCTGGGGCTTAGGATGCTTCCGTCTCTGCCGTGAGCCCATCCGTGAGACCTCTCCGTTCTTTGGGACTCCCTAAACTGGCTAAACCACAGACGCTCTCGAAAACATCTAAAGGAGCTGGATGCCGTGGCCAGCACCGGCTGAGGGGGCAGTTTGCCATGGAGGTAGTGCCTGAGACCTGCCTTGGTGTGGCCAGGGGGACTCTGGGTCACGTGCGGGGACAGCTCAGCTTGGACCCCCCCCCGGGGGGCTATGTGCTCGTGGCCCACGCTCCCAGACGGGGCCGGGGATTCACAAAGCTACAGCGGGCAGGGCCGAGCGTCTCCCTCGCCACCTCCCGGCTCTGCGGCTCCTGCAGCAGAGAAAGCCGACTGCGTTTCTACAGAGGCGGGCGCAGGGGCTCCCCTCTGGGGCCCACAGCCCTTGCTGAGACCTGGAGGTCACCCCAGACCACCCCCAGGAGAAGAGGGACACCTACGGGTTGTGAAATCACGCCTGCCCGGCCGGCTCTGCCCAGGGCCAGCGGCCGGGGAAAGTGAAAGTTGGCCAGGACTCGGGAAACCATGAACTGGAAGACATTTCTACTCCATCGCCTAAAACCGAGCTTTTTGACAGAAAAAGAGAAAGGGAGAAAGGAAGGCAGGCAGGGAGGGAGGGAGGAAGAGAAGAAAGCTCTCCTCGAAGAAGAGGCTCCAGTAAGATTTCACAACTTCCCATAGGAACGGAAGGTTTTGAAACAGCCCCTGGATTTTCCCCTCCCTCCCCCCAGACTGTGTGTCTGTGGGGCGTCGCAGTGATGTGTGTGTGGGGTGTCAGGCACAGTCCAAGGTCAAGGGCATGGTGGCCCAGGAGCCTCCGAGGGCTGGGCCCTGGGCTGCCCGGTCCCTCTCCTGGGCAGTCTCGTGTGGTGTGGAAACAAGTTCCTGGGAAGCAGGGCCCACGAGGAACTTTTGAATTTACCAATGGCATAAAAAGTATATATACTTTTATGACAACGGGCAAGCTCGGATTGGTTGACAGAAATGGCGAGATGTGACGTCAAGGGGCACTGGTTAGAATGCCAAACCCCGAGGGAGGGGGCAGAGTGGCGGTGGACGGGGCCCGGGGCCTGCTTCTCCCGGGTTCTGGCCCCTAGTGGGCCGCGGCAGGGGGTCAGGGACAGCCAGGTCCACGTGGCTGTGAGCCAGCGCATGGCCCGGGCCGCAGGAGGGGTCCGTGCCCACTGGCCCCGCGTCTGCGGCCGTTCTGGAGCGCCAGAGGCCCGGGCTAGTCCCCCTGCGGCTTGGAGACCTCCGGGGGGGGGGGGGGGCTGCGGAGCCGGCGGGGGAAGCCGCCGCGGCCTCCTTGGCCTTCCAGCCAGTGTCCAGATCCTGGAGCCCTGCCGTTGCCCAAGAGGCCAGAGGAGGCTCCTGTGGCCCAGGGCCAGCAATGTCTCCGTGCCGCTCCTGCGCCCCGATTCGGGGAGGCAGGAAGCTGCTTCCACGGGGAAAAAGGAGGACGGGCACCATGCCCCTGCCCACCCCGCGCCTCCCCGGGCACCGCGGGCGCCCCCTCAACTCCGCCAGCACCTTGCGCGCGCCCCTTACGTCTCCTGGCACTGCGAGCCGCCCTCCGGCCCTCCAGGGCTCGAGCGCCCGACCCCGCCCCGCGCCGCACTGGGCACCGCGCCCCTCGCTCCACCGGGCCCGCGGTGTCCGGGAAGCCGCCCCTGGGCCGCCCGTGCGCGCTCCCGGCCTCGGCGGGGAGAGCCCACTGCCACCGTCTGCCGGGAGCGCTGTCCCGGGCCTCGGCTGCAGCTCCACGGCGCACACCGGCCCCCTTGGAGACGAGCCTGTGACCCAGGCGGCCCTCCGCAGCGCGTACGGGGCTACGGGCAAAAGGCTGCGAGCAGGCCGGGGGCTGTCGTGCTGCCTCGGGTCCCCGAGCCCGGCCCGAGCGCGCGCGCGTCCCGCTGCCCGCAATCATGGCAGCCGGCGCCTTGGAGCGCAGTCGCCGAGCGCGCCCCGGTGCCAGGGCGGCGGGGGCGGGCCGGGCCAGGGACGCCCGCCTGCCCGCCCCCTCCTTCGGTCGCGCGGGGCCCGGGGGCGCGGAGCGCAAGGCCAGTGGGTCCCCGCGACGGAGTGCCCCTGCCCCGCGAGGGCGGGAGGGGCCGCGGGGCGGGTGCGCGCGGGCGGCGAGCGCCCGGGGCGGCGAGCCCGCGGGGACGCGCACGCGGGGCTGCGGGGCGAGGCGCGGGGCCCGGGCGGCGAATCCGCTGCTCGCGCCGCCCGCCCAGCCCGAGCGCGCCGGCCCCGGGCGGGGGGTGCGGAGGGGGAGCCCGGGAGGGGCGGCGCCCGGTCCTCACCCGCAGCGGGCACGGCTTCGTTGGTATTCCGGGCGCGTCGGCAGCCCTGACCTCCCCGCGGAACGGGAGTGCCCGGGCGCGCGGGCACGGCCGCCGCCCCCGGGCGGTCTCCCCGGGGCTGCGGGGCCCGGCGGAGCCTGGCTTCCTCGGTCCCCTCCTCCCCGAGTCCCGCGTACCCCCTCCCCCGCCCCGATCCGGCGGCGAAGGGGTGGGCAGGGAAACGCGCTCTCTGGGACAGGTGCCAACTCCGAGACAAAAGACATAAAATAGGCGGCAACGGGGGAAGCGCGGCCGGCGCGCTCGGGCGGGGACGGCGGCGCCGCGGGGGCCGCATCCTCGGTGCCGACCCGGGAAAGTTTGGGAAGTCGCCGCGGCGGCTTCGCGGCGGCGGGGGACGCACGGCCCCGGGCCGCCCTGGGCGCAGCGCTCGCCCTCTCCGCGCCGCTGCTGAATAATTCATGGCGCGGCCGCCGGCCATTAGCATGCACCGGGCGCGCGGCGCGTCTGTGCCAAGCCGCCGCCGCATTCGGCGCCCGGGCAGCGCCAGACGAGCGGCCGCGCGGGTCGGCCGGGCCCTCGCCGTCCCCCTCGCCCGCCCGGCGGCGCCCATTGTGCCCCGGGCCCGCGCGGCCAGCCGTCCCCGCGCCCGCCCGACGGCCCGGCTCTGCGAGTTGGGGCCCGCGGCGCCCGCCGCGAGATGCACGTGAACTTGGAGAAAGTCGCGGGGCGCGCCGGCCGGGCCCTCCGCAGCAGGGCGTGGGCGCCCCCGGGCCGGCGCGCTTTCGTTTTCGTCCGGGACAAAGGTCCCCGGCGGCGCCGGTGGCGGACGCGGCGGCCGGGTCCTGGGGACCACTCCTGGGCGCGTGGGGCCGCTCGTACGGGGAAGCGGAGCCCGGAGGAGAGAAGCGGCGCGCGGCGCGGCGCGGCGCGGCGCGGGGGCCGCGGGGCCTGGGCCGGCCCGGAGCGTCGCGCCCGGAGAAGAGTCGCAGGAGCTCGCGCGGCCGTGGACACGGACCGGAGGGCGCACCGAGGGCCGGGGCCCCGCGCGCAGCGCCGACCGCGGCCGGGCGCGCTGCTCCAGCAACGGCAGCTGCGGACCCGCGCGACGGCGTGCGGGGCGACCCGGCAGGGCGGTGAGTGCGTTTCTTACTTTGGCTACACAGCGAGTGTTCCGGCGGCGGCGAGGGGACCCCCGAAGTGCTCGCTCTGGAACCCCGAGCCGCGCCGGCCTGCGGGAGCGCCCCGGCGGGCCCGAACGTGGAACTCGGGATCTGCGAAATGTTCGCGGAGCCGCGGGTCCCAGGTGGGCAGGCTGTGCCCGGGGTGGGGCTGTGGGGGCTCGCGGGCGCGAGAAAAGAAACCAGCCCCAGGGGCGTCTTCAACAATAGGTCAGCCGCCCCTGGAGCAGCAGCAACCGTGTTTCTGGGGTAGGCGCCGTTGGAAGGGTCCGTGGGAAGCCGCCGCCCGTTCGTGGAAATTCAGCCCTTGCTTTTTCCCGTCCCCTGTGCTGGCGGGGCGTTCTCACAGAGCCACGTTGCGGGCGATGCTGGGCACCCCTGCCTGCTCTCGCGTGGCAGCCGTTGTCTCTGGTCGCGTCCGTCCGAGAGCAACTCCTAACTTTTTGTCACCGGCGCTCCTTCGTAGGTGGCTCACACACGCAGGTCCTGCCAGCGGCCCTGCACATTCTGGGGCTGCAGGAGGGGTGGAGGAGTGCGTTCGTCGGCATTACGGGGTTTGAGGGTAACTCTTTGGAGCTGGGGCTCCAGAGGCCCCGGGCACGGCATCGTTTCATTTCAGTTCGTCGGTTCCCCCTAAGTGAGGCTTGCAGATGTGGGTTTGTAGGTGCATGTCCCTGCATTTGGTGAAAATGAAACCCCTCACCGTGCTGTTGAAGGCGTTGGTGCCACAAGTGCGGGTAGCCTGTGCCTCTACTTAGGGACAGCCCCGCTGTCCGTGCTCGCCACAAAATAATAGGGCGAGGGGCCGTTTCCGTAACACCCCGGCATCGTGAGCTGGTACTCAGGGCCTTGTTTCCCGGGGATGCGCACGAGGCCTGGGCCTCCCTGTCCCCTCTCCTTGGCTGCCCAGTCCCCGTCCCCTCGCCAGTTCTGGGGACCCAGAGACCCAGGAGACCACTCGGGTAGGGTTCGGCTCTGGTGCTGCCGAGCTCACCTTGGCTGTCGGCTCTGCCAGGCGCCGCCCGCCACCCCGTTTTGGGTTTTTATTTACGACTTCAGCAGGCGTGAATCCCGGGGTGGGACGTCACGAGGTGAGCGCGGAATCGGGGTGCAGCTGCGGAAGGCGTGCCGCTGCAGCCGGGAGCTGCCGCCTGGCGGGGCATTGGCGGGAGCGAGGTTAGTCTGTGGCGCCCGAGCTCCAGCGGCCTCGCCTGCCGAATGCCGGAGATGCCTCCCCTGGTGGACACAGCGCCGGTGACACGGCGCTGCACGGGCACAATAGTGTGGGGTCCTGCCAGGGCTGTCTGGTGTTTTCCTGAACTAAAACAGACCCCAAAACCAGGGGCACCGTCTCTCTTTCTCCCCAGGCCACGGGTTAGACTGGGGCCCGAGCGGGAAAGGCGGAGCATCCCCAGAGGCAGCCCCGGGGCCACCGGCGAGGTCGTCATGAGCTCCCAGGGTCCCCCCTGCTGCAACAAAGGGGGCGAGGCCCGGCCTGGGGACCTGGGCCCTGTCCTGTCTTTGTCCCTGTCCTTCTGAGCCTGCTCGGTGCACACAGAGACTCGGGGTCCCACTGGAGACGTCTTGCCGCGTTGGGACATCCCAGGCCAGCGCTGTTTGCTCTTGAAGACACAAAGGAGGCGGCTGTGAAAGTGAAAGTGTTGCCTGTCCGTTTCTGGTCACTGCTGGATTGAATGGAAGGAAGGTGGTAAGCGGGGAGCCGGGGCGAGGGGACCGTGGGGTGGGCTGGCGGCAGGAGCCCCGTTGTTCTGCCTTGGTTTTTGTTTTAAGCCATGGCCTTGCCGAGACCCTCCTGGGTCTGGTGCTGGTGGGGGCCAGGGGTGGAGTCTGTGGTGATGAGCCCCATCCCCTCTGCCATAGCTGGGCCTGGTGTCTCCTGAACAGGTGCCGGCTGGCAGTTGGCATTGCCGGGCAGGACCGGCAGAGGCCCACGACCCTCCATCCCTGCGGCCTGCCCCTGGCCGGGCAGCCTGGCTGTCCACCCTGCCTCTCTGACTCCAGCTCCCAGCCCAGCATGGACGGGGCCCCAGCAGGAAGGGGAGGGCTTTGCCTCTAGTGCAGGACAGGCTTGGGGAAGCCACCCGGGAGACATCGGAGCACCAGTGTGCTCTGTCTCTGTGCTGCCCAGGCTGGGGGCTGAGGGTGCATTGGCGTGTTTGGGGAGAAGGGGGCTTAGTCTTGCTGAAGTCTCAGCGGGCAGGCCCGTGGAGCTGGCCACGTGACCCTGGGGCAGCTCCCGTGTCCTCTCCCAGCTCTGAAGAGGGACTGAGAATGGCAGTCAGGGAACGCTGCTTGTGGCTGACGGTCACAGGCCCCGCGGCTGTTGCCATGACGGCCGCTGTTTGTGGTGTCCCCTTGTGTCACGCTATAGTCCAGGTAACACAGAAGCAATGTTGCTTTGCCCAGAGAGCACCAGGACACTTGCCTCTGCCCCACAGGTGGTGGGGTGGTGTCTGCCAGGGAGCTCGCAAAGCCAGCCTGTTCCTTGTCCTGGGGAACTGGCATGAGCGTCCCCGAGCGGATGTACCTTCTGGCTACAGGAGATGAGCCCGCAGTCCCCTGGGAGGCTCCCCTCTGTCGGTCAGCCCCTGAGGTGTGCGCCTGTGTGCTGGCCCAGCGGCTGACCGCTGCTTTCCACAGGCCCCAGAGCGGCCACGCTTCCTCACAGCGTCTTGCAGGAAGGAGACGGAAGCTCACGGCAGTGGCCACGTTCTCTGACGCTGCAGAGCCCGGGTGGGAGCATGGCGGCACGGCGGCCATGGGTCTTTTGTGTGAAATATTTTTTCCAGGGCTGACCGGCGTCCGGTCGGCCGGGCCGGTCAGGGCAGCTCAAGGACGTGGTTGCCACGGGCCGTGAACTGAGAGCCAGGACAGAGATTTACAGAAGAGGAGAAGTCCCTGACCCGTGCGTGGCTCCGGGGAACTGTGGTAGGACCGCCGGCTTTCCCTGTCGAGCGGAGTTTAAGCTTTCACAAGTTTGTTCTGCAGTTTCTTTCCCGAGGCTGCCAGAGGCGCGGTGACCAATCCTGGAAAGGCGGCCAGGTTCCGGGCCCGGCCTGGTGGGCCTTTGTCTGCCACTGGGTCGCGATGGGAGTGGGAATATGGGGACTGCAGGAGGGAGGCCCTGGGAGGAGACAGTTGGGCCTGTGTTTGTGGTTTTCCAGTCTTGTCTGCTCCCTAAGTCCTGTTCTCAGATGCACTTGGCAGTGGCCTGTGGCTTATGGGAGGCTCTGGCCTGACTTGGCCAAGCCACACAGGGGCCCACGAACACCCTGCCCGGCTGCAGGGGGTGTCAGGGATTGGGACAAACCCGCTGCGGAGTTAGCACCTGGTGAGCATTTTCTGAGTGACTAGACTAGGCTGCATTTCTGCCCGAGGCCTCCACACCAGCCGTGCCGCCCGGTCACTGCTCTGCCCGGCCCACCTGCCTGTGTCACGGGAAGATTCCCAGGAGGGCCGGGTGGTCCCCGTCGGAGGAGAGAAGAGGGTCCCCTCTCCACCATGCCTGCTCAGCACCCACAAGGCTTTGTTGACTGTGATTTCAAAACTGAGGTTTCATTTTTTTCAAAACTGCTGTCACATCTTTCCTTCTAATGCCGGAAGCTCTTAGGTACGGCCCGTTTTGTCTTTTCCATGACCTGCCCCCTGGGACGCTGCCAAGGGAGCCCCCCTTTTGGGAGTGTGTGGACAGCATCTGAGGCCCTGGCTGGGTGTGGAACTAACGGGATCTTGGCAAAGGCCACAGTGGCGCGGGGTGGCCATGCTCTGGCCCACAGGGTCTGTTCCCTGTGTCGTCTGGTGTTGGTGCTGTCTCTATCCAGTTCTGCGAGGGACGCTTCTGGCTGGAGTCGGGTCTTCCCCAGGCAGCTCGGGACCCGGTGTGGGCAGGGGTCTGGGGTTTGCGGCTCGACCCATGCCAGTGGGGAGGAGACTGGCAGAGGCCACAGTTAGTGGTGTCGTAAACACGGGTGGTTGTGCTTCCAAAGTGTGTGTGTGTGTGTGTGTGTGTGTGTGTGTGTGGTGCAGAGTAAAACGGCCAAGGATTTTCTTTTTTAAGCATCAAGGGAAAGTTCCGTCAAGGTTAGAGCACAGTGCCGTCCCAGGTGCCTCTGGCTCTCGGCTGCAGGGCTGGTTTCGCTGGGAGCTGCCGTCCCCTAATTCTGGGGTCTCGGGTGGTAGCAAGAGCGTGCGGCTGGATTATTGACCTGCTGATTTGTGACTCTTAAATTTAGCATCCTCTTCTGTGTGTTTGAGGGAGATATTTACATTCGAATCAGCCTCTTATAATTACATTTTAAATTATAATAAAATGGCGGCGGCGCCGCTCACGTTCCATATGTTCAGCAGATCGCCTGTGGGTCGCCCACCCCCAGACCTGCCTGTGGGGTGGTGGGACATGCAAGAGGCCTGGCATGCGGGGTCCTCCCCGGCCCACTCCTGCTGGGGGGTGCTGTCCGGCTGACGTGCTGGGGTCCTGAGCCCCGTGGGGTGGGGGCTGTCTTGTCTCTAATGGCCAGCTGGGCCCAGTGGTGGCCACTGGCTGGTCGCAGCCTCCCCTCCAGATTGAGACAGGCCCCAAGATGGCCACCTGGTCGCAGGCAGCCTCCCCCGTGTGGCTGGCAGGCAGCGGGCAGGGCAGGCCCCGCTCCTCCGGGGCCGGGTTCTTGGCAGCCGTGCCCAGCCGTTGCTGGTGTGGAATTCCCGGCATTCCTGGTCGGGCGCATGGCATTGGAATCTTACCTGCTTTGTCTCTGGCATCAGCTGGCAAGCGGTCACGTGGCCCTGTGCGTGAGACCAGAGCCGGGGACCAGAGGCCTCCTGGGCTGCTTCCTCCTCGCTCGCTCTACCCCCCCACTCCCACCCCGCCCCTGCTCCTGCATGGCAATCTCCGAGCAGGCGCGAAGCAGCCTTAAATAAAAGCGAATCCGGGCAGCTGGGGAGCTAGCTGCCTGCCCGAGGCTGGGGCGGGCCTGAGCGGCCTGCCTGGACTTAGGCGCCATGGACGGACGGAGAGAGGCCCTAACATGCTCTGGTCGCCAAGGAGTCAGGGCCGGGGCGTGGACCTCCTCGGGCGCACGCCCAGGTGGCGGTCGCTCCATGCCGTCCTCTGTGGCCGAAGCTGGCCCTGGGTGCCCCGGACATGTGTGGAGGGGGTGGCACCGCTTCCTGGGGAGCCCCTTCCCACACTTCCAGGCTTAGAACAGGGCTTCGATCCTGGGGTGAGCCAGGCCGAACGCCCGTTCTGTCCAGTGCCTGCCGGGAAGGGCAGGGACATCCGACAGACCTCCGGGGCAGTGGCCGCCTCTCCCCAGGCTGGGGGCAGTGGCTAGCTTTGGTGAAGCTGTAGGCTTATGAGGGACAGGGGCAGGGCCGAGGTGCCTGGACTCCATGCTGGCTTTCTGTCCGCCACAGCTGTGGGTCGCCTCCTGGCTGCTGCCTTGCCCGCTCCCCCTTGCTTTGCATCCTGCCACGCAGCAGCCCTGAGCGGCAGGAACCGCGCTCTCTCTTCTCTTTGTGATTGGGGAAACTGAGGCTTGAGGAGGTTATGCGCGGCTTTGCCCAGGGGCACGTGGCTGGCTGCGTGCGGGTTCAGTCCTGTGGCGGGGCTGCCCGCCATGACACCAGCAGTCTTCTTGGGCGTTAGAACAGGGTCACCCCAAGAACTCCAGGGAGTGCTGGGGTGGGGGCTCCCTAGCCCCTGACAGGGAAGCAGCTGGGTACTGGCCGCTGGTTTGCCCGACGTGGGAACAATGCGGCCTCTATACTGGAGAGAGCGGAGCCGGGAGTCTCAGCCCCTCGGAGGGCCTGGGCAGGCGGGCGGCTGCAACATGGCGCCGGGGCTGCCCGCCCGTCGGCAGGGCCTGCTGGCGCCTGGGCCGGCCGCTCCCGGCGTCCTCTCGGGCTGGCGCTGAGTGGCCAGGCGCTCGGGCGTCCTCCTCCTCCTCCTCCCCCTCCTCTCATTCGGCCAGCCCCCTCCTTTTTTGGTGGTGGGTTCGGGGGCCCGGCCCACCCGCCTCTGCCACGTCTGCCACCCTCCCGGCACCCACGAGCATCTTTCAAAAACTCCCAGTGGGCGGGGCCGAGCCGCAGCGGCTGCCTCTGGCCCCCTCCCCGGGCTGCCAGTGCCAGATGAGAGCAGCAGACAAAAGTAGCATTTTCCTCGTCCCCCGGGCGGGCAGCGGGGCCTTCCCCCAGCGCCACCTGCTCCTGGCAGTCCCGCCCCAGGGGGCCGGGGTGCCCGAGGCCCGGGCGGGGACCGAGACACCGATGGACGGCAGGCGGCCAGAGACCAGGAGGCGTGAGGGCCTGCTGGCGGGGGCTGGCACCCAGGGATGGCTGCGGCCGGTGGAACCTGCCCTCTTCTCCCACCAGAGTGGCCGGCTGGCCCAGGGGACATGCCTCTGGCTTCCTGGCTTCAGAGAAAGCCCCTCTGTCCTCCGTCGCCCCCGGTAAGTGCCCTCCTTCCCTCTCCGCGCTGCCATCTTGTGCCCGGTGTGCCTGTGCGTCTCCTGCTCTCATTGGCTACCCCAAACTCAAAATTCTATTTCAGGACCCCCTCCACCCCCCACGCACATCTTGAGTGAAATGAACCCTGCCAAAAACTGCAGGGAACATGCAGACGCCAAGCCCATTTATTTTTAAAACCCAAAGCTACAGGCTTTAGAAATCACAATAAAAATGAATGTTCATTATTTCGCAGTAGCCGTGTGCTCAGTTAGAATCCGAACGGCTCCGGGCAGCATTAGTGCCATGGGCTGTCTTCCTTGCCCACTCGTGTGGGTGTATCGTGGCGGTCCTGTGGAGGCTGTTATTTTAATCTTGGCAGCCTCATGGGTGGCAAGCGGGCAATGCCGGGATTGTCCCCGGCTCTTCCCGGCAGACCGGCGGGCGCAGGGAAGCAGGACCCAGCATCTGAAGACAGAGGCCCTTTTATTTCGTTCGGCATGTTTCATGCTGCTGTTTCCACAGTTTAGGAGTCTAGTTCTTTCTCACTTTTATTTTATTTTTTGAAAGAAAAAAAAAAGGAATGCAAGCTCTTTTAGGCTCGCAGCTCCATGTGGGGAAAAATCTTTTCCGTTGGTTTAAGCTTTGCATTTTGAGCACTTTAGTAAGCTTGGGGCTTCTACCCACTGGGGCTGTGCGTGGGGTACACGTGGGCGCTGGCCGCTACTCAGGCTCTCGGGAGGCTCTGAAGGGTCCCAGGAGCTGCCCGTTCCCCCCCCCCCCCCCCCCCGGGGTCCCATCCTGGTTTCCCACCTGCAGAGCTGTCAGCCGTGACACGCAGGCCTCCGGGCTGGAAACCGCTTGCCGCCGCCGTCCGTGAGCTGAGCTCGCGGCTGCCTGGGTTGCCTCTGAGTCCTTGGCCTGCCGAATCGCCAAGGTTTCCACGGAAAGGTGTGTTCCACGGAGCTCGGCCGCAGAGAGCCCCGCCGCCGCCCGGCCTCCCAGGTTTGGGTCTTGATGGATGGGAGACAGGAAATCAGGCCCCGAAAGTTCTAAATTGCACTAGGAGGAACGTTCCCGTGTAAATGCATCTTTGTTTTCCGGTTCAGCTGTGTGTGCAGGCCTCGGTGTGAGCAGCCGGCCGGGGCCGCCGCCGCCGCCGCCGCCGCCGCACGGGGGCACGGAGCTGTGCTCGCACGCGGAGAACCGCGGCTGCTTTTGTTCTGAGATTAGACCGCAGTCGATAGGGAGGATTTGGGGCTGCAGACAGAGGCACGGGGCGGCCGGGATGATTAAAACGTCGCCGTGGTCATGACAGCCACACTGCTGCTGCTGCGGGCGCAGGCCCAGGCCGCCTTCCGCCCAGACGTGCAGCCGGCACCCAGGGACGCGCTGGTGGCAAAGCAAAAGTAATGGGGAGAAGTGGAGTCCGGCACGTGGCGCCGGCAGGACTCGGGGTGGAGGAGAGGGGCGTTCAGCGTTTTTACAAAAGAATTGGTATTTCTAATAGCTGCCTCTTTCCTCTCTCTCTCTTTTGTGGAATTAATGGAGGTAAGACCTTTAATCCTAAACTCTGGAATGAGTACACGGTAAAATTTCCTTATTATGGATAAGATAAGTCGCAGGAAAATCAATTACTGCGTGTAAAGGACCACTTTGCTTCTAAATAATAATCTTGCACTGCGATGCAGTGGATCGGATGCTCTGCATGTCGGTGGCAGATGCGCTTTGCTGTGTACACCTCCCACGCCGGGAGAGTCGCAAGTGATCCCCTGTCATCTCCCTTTTTTATTTATTTATTTTAAACCTGGACAAGCACTTGGCCCCCCAGATCAGTGCAATGCCGTGGGATGTTTTGCTTTCTGTTTTCTAAGTCAGGCAGCGACTCAGTCGTTCTCCTCGGCAGTATTTTTTTTTAAAGAAAGTACCCCGCAAAGCGCTTTCACATCTTCGCTTCCATGTAAATTCCACTATAGCCTGAAATTATACATTCTCACAGCACAGATGGGCTGGGCTGTCATTACCAGTGCCGCGTGCTTGTTGGAACACACAGCATATTTCAATTGTGGAGTCGACAATTTCGAAGAACTGGGGTCACAATAAACAAGTTGCATTTGTGTAGGGAAACAGATTCAGCCAGTGGCCGGCTCAGCCCCGGAATGTTCTGTGGGGATGAGCCCACCTTCGTGAAATTTTAATTTGTTTTTTGGCCTTCTCCGTTAAGATGGCGAGGGCCTGAAATGTCTCCATGAGCAGCCGGTTTTTTCCTTCTTGTTTTGCCTCACGGATAGTGGAGCAGAGAACGGCTCAGACTTCGCGGGTGTGGGACTTTCGGCCGTGAACTGTCTCCCTATTCTTAGGGGAGATGTTAAGTCTGCAGCGCTTCTTTGTTGATGTCCGTGCAGTTGTCTTGAGGCCTTTATGAAAATCCAGTTGATAAAATTTCGGATGGTCAGATGGTCCATTCAACACCCCCCCCCAAAAAAAAAAAAAACCCAGCAGGTCAGCAGGTACGTACAGGAGCTGTAAAATTATCTCCCAAGATAACAGAGTGCCGGATTTATTGGTGTGGATCAACACGCTGTGGGCAGAGCCGTTTTACAGCCACAATAATTGGACAATGATGATAACTGTTTGTTCTGCGAATTTGCTCGTCTGATGACGTCACCAGCCCCGCACCTAATGTTTGCGGCGTGTGCGTCTCATGCTCAGTTCTGGGTCCCGGCGCTGCCGTTTCCAGCGCAGAGGCTGCCTCGGAGCCCCGCACCCGTGCGTTGCCGGCAGAGCTCGCCGTGGCATCCTTGAGAGCGAGCACCTGGTAGCCGAGGTGTCTGTGAGCCGCGGGGATGCTGGGGACATTCTCCCAGGCGGTCAGCACTGGGCTTGTGAGCAGTTCTTCTGTGGCCGAGCGTAACCGCTCCCCACTGCCGGCTTTGGCCTGGGAGCCCCAGCATGGGCCTGGGTGGCGCTGTGATCGCAGCGAGAGAGCCTCTGCCCAACGCCGCGGACGGCTACTTGGAGGAGCGGGCGCTCTCCTGGCTGTGCCGAGCGAGGACAGGCACTGCCCCTCTCTCTGCGAATGGGGACCACGTGCAAACACTGGGAAGCTGGGTTCCTGGCGCCCAATTCGTAGAGTGCCTTCCCCAGCACGCCTACAGGGTGGGGGGTCACCCTCCTTTCCACAAGGGGCGGTAGGGACCTTGAGAGGCCGAGGGGCTCCCCGAGGTCCACCCAGCCGTAGTGTTGACGCGAGTGGTGCCGTAGTGCACACCTGGCCACTGGATGGGCGTGGTGTGAGTGTGTGCGCAAGAAATGCTACATTGGCCAGCCCAGGTGCCCCAGGTAGGCACAGGGTACCAGGGACACAGGCTGGTGTGTGAGTGGAGCTGGCCCTTGTCACAGCTACCACGCCGGCCCTGGAAACCTTGAGTGATCCCCAGAGTGCCCCCAGGCTAGAGTAGGAGCGGGTGGACAGGCCACGCAGGTGCACGCCGGGCCCTGGCCAGGCTCGCTGCCGTGTCCTAGTGCCGACAGAAGGTTCTGGGTGCCGGCCATTTGCAGACTGGGAGGAGTAGGAATGAGCCTCCAGGCCCGGGACAGGAAATGGCGGCGCAGGCAGGCCCAGAGCGGGATCCAGGAAGGCGGGCCCAGGGAGGGAGCGGCCCGGAAGCCCTGCTGTGGGCCGGTCAGCATGCGTGGGCCTCTTCCGAGAAGCAGCCATGAGGCCGGGCTTTCCCTCAAGTCTGTGGGCACAGCTGTGGGCTGGGGCCTGGGGTGTTTGGTGAGGCCCAGAGGCCCAGCATGCCTGGAGGAAGCTGTCCGCCCTGCCGGACCACGGTTCTCTGTAAGCTGGGGTTTCGGCCTGGGCCTCGGGAGGTCCTGACCTGGGTGGACCCCGGTTGGTTGTTTTTTTTCCTTCACTGGGGCCTGTGCTCTTGGGGGGAGCTGCTGTCCACCCCAGCCTCAGTTTCCCCATCTGGAAAAGGCAAGGTCAGCTCTGCCCAGGGTCCCTCCTGGGACTGGATGTGACTGTCTCCCAGCACTCCACCAGATGCTGGGGTGGTGTCTGGGTGGGTGGGCCTTGGGTGAGGGTCCCCGGCCCCTGACTACGTGACCCTCTGGGCTTCTGAGCTTGGGGCAGGCCATGTGGGGACCACTGCAGACCACAGAAGGGGTCAGCCGGGGTGGGGAGCGGGGTGCTTGGGAGGCAGCCAGGCTGCCCCAGTTTGCAAGGAAACCTCTGGCCCAGTTTCCTGGGCTCCTGGCCCTGCCCCAGGATTCCTGGGGTGGGTGTGCCCATGCTTCCGGCCCGAGCCTGGGTAGAGGGATCCGGGGATCCCGCTGTCCCCACCCTGCCCGGGCGTCTTCACTGCACTGCTGCTTTTGACTCCCGGAGACCCGGGCCCACGCTGAGGATACAGGTGAGTGGCCCACTCCTCCCACCCTTCCTAACCCGAGCCCCCTCCCACCCCACCCCGGCCCAGGTGACCCTTCGGTAGTCGCTCTTGGAAGTCTTGCCCGCCGCTCACGTCTTTGTGGCTGCACGTGCGCACGTCGTAAGCCCCCCAGCGCCAGCACCTGCTCGGGCTCTGCATGGAGGGTTGAACCCCAAAGGTCTCAGGCCTCAGTCCTGGCCACTCCAGCCCCAGCCTGAGATGGAGTCGCACCCAGATGGCTGCTCGCTGGGCTGCCGGGCACCTACAAGCAGACACTTCTAGGGCCAAGCCGGCCACCACCACAAATTGGTGGCCACAGCCTCAGCCAAGGGTTGTGATGGGAAAGGTTGCAGCATCCGGCTGCCAGGGGAGGGGTAGCAGAACCAGCTGGGCAGGCCCGGTTGGGGGCCCCTGGGGGCCGAAATCCCTTGCTGGGCTCCCCAGGGCCAGCCAGACATTGCAAGCGAGACTCGGCTCCTGGGGTTGGGGGGCCCATATCTGTGGAGTCCCTGCTAAGCGCCAGAGCCTGGGTGAGGTTATGGGAGTTCATGGCTAATTTTCTGTTCCATGCCTGCATCCGGCAGGAGTGCCGACAGGCACCGCTGAGGCCCATGCCGTGGTGGCCGCGGCTCAGAGGCTGAGCAAGTGCCCCCGTGCCGCGGCTGCCCTCGGCCCATCCCTGGGAGGACCCTCTGGCCTGGGGCTCGCCTGCCCTGAGCGAGAGCGGAGTTGTTCTGGGCGGGCATCGAGCTGGCTCGGGGTGCTGTGCACATCTCTGGCACCTGGAGCCTGCTGGTTTGGGCCATGGAGGCTCTGTGCACCCAGAAGACTCGTGGGCCCCACGCCTTTGGGATGGGGCTGTGTGGCAGTGGCAGCCGGAGGTGGGAAGGGAGGGGCTCTCGTTCTGTGCAGCGGTGAGGGAGAGGCCTGGACAGGCTCCGTGACCAGATCTGTGTGTCTGGGCGGGGGCTGAGCCAGGGCAGGGGGCAGGAAAACCTTCCGTGGGACCCCCGCCGCCGCTCTGGGTGGTGCACGCTGTCCCTAGTCCCTTGTGTGGCAGAGACTGGGCTCATCTCCCCTTCCAGGGCACCGCCCTGCAGAGAGGTTGTGGGGCCCGGATGCAGCCGTCCAGTGGCAGAGCACGGGGGCGCCAGGCTTGCAGGGGAGAGCCGTGGCTGTGACCCGTGGTTTGTCCCCAGCTCCCAGGCAAGGTGGCCTCACTGTGAGACAGTCCTGGTGTCATTGGCAGGTGTGGGCACCCTTGGAAAGGCAGCACTGGGTGGGCAGCACGCCGTGGGCCTGTGGGCAAGAACAAACAGGCCGTCAGCTTGGAGCATCTGAGGAATCCAGGAGGTCGCCTGGAGGTGGTGGCCCTGCAGCCCTGGGCTCTTTCCAAAGCCGACTGCCAGGGCCGAGGCCGCGGGGCTCCGAGTCCAGCCCTGGGGCCTGCCACGTCCCAGGCGCCACGCCACGCCAGCCCTGGGGCCTGCCACGTCCCAGGCGCCACCCCACGCCAGCCCTGTTCCGAGCACATCTGCTACAGCAGCTCCTCCAGAGCTCCGCCTCTGTCCCCGTCCCCATGGAAACCCGGCTGGGGGGGGCTCCTGCTGCGTTTGTCCCCGAGACTGGCTTCCGGTAGAGCCAGCCTGCTCTCCCTGGCCCTGCCCCTGAAGCCCACGGCTTCCCCCCGGGGTCTCTTCCCACATTTGCTGAGTGCCCGTCGGTCTCTTTGGGAGCCTGGGTTTGCCATCCTCGTGACCAGTCCCCACCCAGCTGTGGCTGCCCTTGGCCTTGGCCTGGCGTCCTGGATTGAGCCCTGGATCTGGGTCAGGGGCCTCTCAGGCCTTAAATGAGCCCTTTCCTCTCTCGGAGCCTCAGTTTACCAGTCTGTACCAGGGGAGGTGACGCTGTGCCAAAAACGAAAGAGAAAGAATGAAACCACAGCAGCGCCAGTGCCTCTAGGCTCTCAGGGCTGGGACTGCTGTTTATTTTTAGTGTTTTTTTTTTTTTTTAAGGGACAGAGTCGTGGGATTTGACTGGAGATAGAGGCTGAGAGCCAGCCTGGGGCCACGGACGCTCAGCACGTAAGTCCTGGCTCGGCCGAGAGCCCTGGCACCAGTGACCAGGCCGTGAGCGCTGTGTGGAGGCTGAGTCGGGCCCGGTCAGAAGTGTGGGTGGAAAACGAGACCCAGCTTTCCAAAGAACAAAAACCCCAGCCGCTCGTCCCCAGGGAGACGGGGAAGCCGCTGGGTGCACGCAGCTCGCCTGCCCAGGGCTGGTCCCCTGTGGCCACCGGCAGCATGGAGGTCCCAGCCCAGCCACGTCCCTGGAGCTGGCGGAGGTGGGAAGCTCCCCGGGAGATGGGGTCGGTGGCGCTGGCCCTGGCTGGTCCCGTCGCGGGCACTGGCTCTTCTGAACCTGCAGCAGGGTTGTGTTCCCTGCAGCAGAGCCTCGGGGCAGGGGGCTGCCTGCTTGAACCCTGCTCTGTGGGGTGGTACCTTGACCTCCAGGGCTGTGAGGGGAGGGCTCTGCTGGGTAAAGGCAGGAGACAGCTGTCCAGCGTGCTGGCTGTGAGCGAGGCAGCGACAGGCAGACCCTGCCCACACACCTGCATAGCTGCTGGAGGCTCCAGACACTGCACTCGGGGAGCCTGGGGGCTGGGTCTCCTCCTCTGCCCACTCCCGCTCTGCGCCAGGCCCCCCGGGCTCACTAACCCATCCTGGGGTAGGAATGACCCGTGGGCTGGGCACTGGCACTGTGTCTCAGGAAAAGGAGGCCGAGCAGTGGGCTGCAGCCTCACCCAGGCTGGGGTGGGGATCGGGGGGCCTGGGGTGACGCAGGGTGTGAAGGGACCTGGGGGTGAGGCGGCGTGATGGTGGTAGCCCCCCTCTCCTCGCTCTCTGCACCCTGGGGACCCGAGGTGGCGGAAGCAGGGTGGCCAGTGGTGCTGCCCGGCCCCCAGCTCCACCTTGTCTCCTGGGCAGGAGGCGGCGCAGTGAGGGGCCGGGATCTGATACCTGTTGACCTGGGGTGACCGCACAGAGCCCCAGCCTGCCGCCAGCCCTGTCTCAGAGACGAGGAGCCATGCTCCGGAAGGCTCAGCCGCTGTCCTGAAACACGCCTTCCCTCTGCCCCCAGAGATGTCTGGGGCAGGGCTGGGGCAGCGGTGGTCACGGAGCAGGCTGCTGTCTTGGTGGACAGAGAATGCCGTGGTGCCAACGGGCAGGGACCCGTTGTGCACAGCAGCTTGTTCTGTAAAGTTAATCTGACACTTTGGGTTCACACATCTCCTGCATGGCCTGGGGTCCTCTTTCTCCAGGCAGCCCTCACAGACTGCTGGGTCTCCTGCCTGTTCTCCTCGCAGTGGGTGGTTTCTGCCAGCCCAGACCCTGGCCCGCCAGCCCCCCCTCGGTTCCATCACAGGCATGGAAGCCCTCCTCTTGCCGTGGTGCCTGTCGTGGGGTCTGGGACTCCGCACACCGCCCTGCCAGGGACCTGGCACCTGAAATGGGCTTGTGGCAGCTTGGTTAAGGCCACCACCCCCAGCCCCCAGGCCCGGCTCACTCTGGCCTTCATCTGCTGCACGGTTTGTGATGTTAGTGAGCCTGGGGGGAGCTGAGGGGACAGACTTGGCGCCCAGGCTCTGGTGTCTCCTGCGGGGGCCGAGGGGAGGCTGGTGCACAAAGCTGGGGGCGCCGACCCGGTGCCTGCGACATGGGGGAGTCTGGACTCGGCCCTTCCTCCCGGGGTGGACACTGGGGTAAGTGGCCGTGACGACGAGGCCTGGTGGCTACTCGTGGGCTGTTGTGCGTGGTGTGCTGGGGTCGTCGGGTGTGGGGACCCCCAGAAGCCACGTCTCGCCAGGAGCTGGGTGTGGCACAGTGTCCTGGGAGCTTGTTGCTGGTTTTCTTTTTTTCTCCATTTCCCAGAATCTTGCAATGGCACGGAAGTCAGAAAACAACCCATCTGGCCTGAGGGGAATTGACCTGCCCGGGTCACCCCATCTGTCCTCCCCCAGGCCCCAAATCTGCTCCCTGAGTGGCCAGGGGCCGCCCATCGGTGCCTGTGTGGCCACTGCAGAGGCCCTCGGGGGGGGTGCCATGGGGCGCATGGGGACTGTGTCCTCCACATCCAGTGTGGCTGCTGACCGTGGTTCTGCCGCTGCCCGAGGCCCAGCCCACCCTGGTTGCGTGCACATCCGGAATGTTCCAAGTGCGCGGTCTGGTCACGGGACTCCTTTTCTCACTGCTCTGTGACCAGACCTTGTCACCCTGCTGCTGCAGGTGCCGACGTGGCTGGGACAGTGCCGGCCCACAGCGAGCTCCGGTGGCTGTGTGGACGGCTGTGCGTGGGGCTCCTCTGGAAGCAACGTGGTAACTCGCAGGATGTTGGTGGCTGCCTTGCGGGAGGTCCTGCTGTGTGTGCTAGGCGCTTTCTGCTTTACCCCGCCGTCAGGTTCACCCAGCAGGTGCCCATGGCCCCTGTTAAGATCTGAGGCTGGGACTGAGAAGGGCCATGGCTCCCGACAGCCTCTGCTTTCACAGGGGTGACGGCTCTGCCACTCGATGTCAGCACACCAGCTGCCATGGGCCCAGTGGAACCACTGTGGTGGAAGAGCCGAGCGGGGGACACGGCCCTGGTTTGTGCACCTGTCCTGTTTGTAGATGAGGACATGGAGGCCCGGAGAGGCTCAGGGGCTTGTCCACCCGAGCTGGACACCAACGGCCCCTCTGGGGCCCCTGTAGATGCACCCTGGACGCCCGTGGGCAGGGTCAGGGAGGACCCAGGATTGGCCCGGCCAGGGCCTCTGGCCCAGCCCTGTGCTTTTCAGGCAGTCGGACAGCCTCCACGGGCCTCAAGCCACCAAGACGGCCCGGTGGGGTGACCACACCCGGGGATGCTGGCTTCAAGGGGGCGGCTCAGGGAGGCTCCCGTGGGCCCTGTCGCATCTCAAAGGCTCTGTGTCAGGGATACAGCGAGGCCCCCAGAGCCAGCGTCCCTGTGCCTGCCATGGATGTGGCTGGGGGAGAAGCCCCGCCACGCCCTTCCCCCCGGGGCCCGCGGTCCAGCTCAGCCTCTCGCCCACTGTGGCCTGCACGCCTGGTTTCCGACGACAGTTAGACGATTGGTGCAGGCTGCTGACAGAAGAGGGGCCGCGCTGCTGGGCTGTGGGAGCTGGGTGTGCTGTCCCCAGCAGTGCCCTCCCGGTGCTGGGCAGTGGGCCCTCTGCCGCCCACCCCAGCCAGGCTGACCGTCCTAGGCAGGCCCCCCAGCTGCTGCTCTGTCGGCTGCAGGGGAGAGCCTGGGTGATGCTTCGGGCCCAGGGTGGCTGGTGAGGGGCCCGTGGGCTTCCCCAACCAGAGTGCCAAGGGTGTCTGCAGGCCGCAGCCGGCCGACCCTGCAGGGCCCTCAGGTAGGGGGCCAGCGGCGAGCAGGGAGTGCGGCCACCCAAGGTGAGGGCCACGAGGGGCCCTCCCCCGCACCTGGTGCCTGTCCTGTAAGTCAGGGCGCCGGAGACCAGGAGGCCTGAGGAGGGGCAGTGGCCAGGCTGGGGCCGACCTCGGCTCCATCACCTCCAGTTTCTCTGGGGTCACTTGTGGCCTCTGGGTGCAGACGTGGGTGCTGGGGCCGCCGGCAGGGTCCTCCAGCCTCTGGGTGCAGACGTGGGTGCTGGGGCCGCCGGCAGGGTCCTCCAGCCTCTGGGTGCAGACGTGGGTGCTGGGGCCGCCGGCAGGGTCCTCCAGCCTCTGGGGCCCCACGAGTGCTCAGGGAGGCTGGGGGTGCAGCCGAGAGGAAAGCGGTACCCCCTGATTGGTGGTGGCTGGGGTGACCCTTAATTAGGGGGGAGTTGTCCCTGATCCTCAGGTCCCGGGGTCTGGGCGGCATGCAGGGTGGGAGGGGAAGGGGCGGCCTTGGCGTTGCGGGGGCTGAGTGCCAGCTCCTGGTCCTGGTGTCCTCGTGGGCTCAGTCTGGCTCTCCCCGACCGCTCTACTCACCACTTGGGAAAAACCTGATGTCCCATTTGCACCTTTGAAGGCCTAGATAGCGGATGCTGCTCCAAGAGCAGCGCATCCCCTTATCCTGGGTGCCAGAGACGCAGGCCGGAGTGGGGGGGCAGTGCAGACCTCTGGCAGCCAAGGCCAGGGCCTCCGCCTGCTGCGAGAGCCTGGAGGCCCCCAACCCTGGAGGGCTCCCTGCAATGGAAGGTCTTCCGCAGCAGAGCTGGCCCCTGGGGGGCGAGGCCGGCCTGGAGCGGGGGACGCTCCTGTGACGGTGACCCAGCTCTGCCAGGGCGGGCGGCCGGAGGAGCGCAGTCACCCCTTCCTTTGTGGGCCCTGGACGTTGGGTGGGGTGGGGCTGGGCGGGGTCTGTGAGGGGCAGTCAGGGGAGCCACATTCTGGGCTTTGCTCGCAGTTGGTTTTCGGATGGAATTCTCCTCCTCTGGGCTCCCAGGCCTCTGCTGTGGCCACGGTGAGCGGTGGGTCAGGTGGAGGGAGGGGACCCCGAGCCGCTGGAGCTGCCCAGCTGACTCCTCTGTCCCCGTGTCTTGCAGGAGGCGGCCGTGCCCAGCGCACCCCTGAGTTGGTGGGAGTCTGGCGTGCACTTGGAGCCCCGTCCCCAGGACCTCAGAGCCCAGGTAGCTGCGTCCTTGCCCTGGGCCGGGGTGAGGTGGGGCCCACTGGGGTCGGAAGTGGCCTGGGAGCAGCAGCATGCCCTGTCCAGTCTCCGAGGGTGCACGCGCTCCTGGCAGGTGTGAGGCGCTCTGCCCAGAAAGGGAGCCGGCCAAGGGCCCCCGGCTGGCTGTGTGCTGGTGTCACCCCGGCCTTGCCCACCTGCCCGCAGCCCAGCAGGGCCTTGCCTCCCCTCCTGGAAGTGGGGACAGGGACGGAGCGCCCAGGGGAGGGCGGGGAGGGTGGGGCCTTTGCAGAGGTCGCCTGTGCTGGCTCCGAGCCTGCTGCGCTATGCCGGGTGACCGGCCCCGGCCCCAGCCCCCGACTGGACAGGCTCCTTCACTGCCCGAGCCTCAGATGAGATGAGCAGCAGCACTTCCTGGTGGAGTCGGGGACGCACCCGTGGCTTCAGTGAGTGGGCCCAGGAGCCTCTGCACGTGTGAGAGGCACCCAGGAAGTGGGAGGCATTCATACTTCCGGGGAAGCTGCCCTGGGTACTTGGCCCCACCTGGCAGCCCCTGCCTCCCCTCCCCATCTGTGTCGTGTGCGTTTATCGAATTGGAGTGCAGGTGTGCCAGCGTCACATGGATGGCCTCGCCCCACCCCATGCCGTGACTGGCAGCCCCAGCTCCGGGAGGCGGGGCCTTTGTTGGCAGCGGCTCTCTGCAGCCGGGAGGGTCATGGTGCCACAGGCCTGCTGTGGCTGCTTGGCCTGGGCCAGTTCCATGCCCTGGGAAGGGGGGTGGAGCCAGCAAGGACAGTGCAAGGGGCCGAGTGGGAAGGAGCGAGACTGACTCCTTGGGGCCAATGTGTCACCCCACGTATGACGAGTGCCGTGTGTGGCTGCCAGTCCCACGTGGCTCTCTGGTGGTGTCCCCTTGCACACTGGGACAGCACCCGTGTGCAGGCCTGGCCTCGCAGCTGCTACCAGCCCCATGGGCTCCTGGGAATGGGCACCAGGCCTGGCTAAGGGATGGGGGTCTGGCTCGTCCTGACCCCCTCCTGCAGAGGTGATCCTTGGTCTCACTGCAGCATGGGTGGGAAGGGAACTAAAGTGTGAGAGTGTGAGTTTGCACGCCCTGCACATGTGGAGCAGCGTAAGGTGATATGGACGATTTAGGAAGGAAAAAACAAACGGCTGAGAACATTAGGGCAAAGGAAACATCGAAGGCAGGCCTCGGAGCAGCCGCTCTGTCAGAGCTCCCCAGCAGCCAGAGTGAAGAGGGCAAGACGTCCCTCGCATCAGTGACACTTGGGAAGTGATGCCGGGAGGGAGCGGACCCAAGGGGGGAAGGCGCTCCCTGCTCCTGGGTTCTCACCGGACTGAGCGTTCCTGTGCTGTTCCACTTTGTCCTCCCCAACCCTAAACACCCAGGACAAGAGGGGGGCTCTGAGAGTGTGGCCCAGTTCACCACCACCTTTCAGCCCAGTGTTTGAGGCACCAGGTCGTGTCTGCCGTGGCTCCTGGGGTGGCCGTGGGGCCAGAGTGGACGGGGTACAGATGATGCCCGTGCACCCCTCCCCCCACTACACCTGCCCCCGGGGCTCCACGCTGAGACTTGACCAGCGTCTCTTTCCTCCCAGGTCTCACCCCCTCTTCGTGGCCACTTCCCCGTGATGCTGGAGGCCTGAGTGACCACCCGCAGGTCAGCCCCTCCCTCGTGGCTCCCACCCCTTGCCGGGCGTGCCTGACTGGACACACAGGTAACACGTGTGTGCACGTGCACACATAGACACCCATGCAGGCCGCTGCAGGCTTCTTGCTCATTTGCGTGGGCTCAGCGGGGCCCACGCCGCCCTTGGCTGCCACCGTCCACCAGCCCTGCCCAAAGGCCAGGGTCCAAGGAGAAGTTAGGGGCTTGGCCTGGTCTCTCTGGGAGCTGGGCTGGGGCCTGCTTTCGTGGACTGAAGTTCCTGTGTGCGGGGCGGAGCGGCCAGGGCGGCCGGATGGGCTGGTGGTCACGGGGCTGCTGGCCACAAACACAGATTCCCCTCGGGGCTGCCCAGCTGAAGGTGCCCTGCCCGCCCTGCCGGTGAGGGTGGCCTCGTGGCTGTGCTGTGCTGGGGACTTGCTTGGCTGTTGCCAGGCTGGGCCCCTGCTCGCGCCTCGCCAGGCGGGGCAGCCACCGTGTGATTGCAGCCTCCTGGGGAGGCAGTGGGACGTGGGGTTGGGGCGGGCCCCACCGTCACCAGGACTGGAGCAGGCCACGCCCGTGGCTGTGGACAGGACCTGGGTTGCTGCGTGTGACCTGAGTGGCCGGTCTGCCCGGGCCTTTGCATCTGTTCGCAGGGCCATGGCTCAGAAGTGGGGTGTGACCCAGTCGGGACAGGGAGAAAGGACAGAGCAGAGCGCCCTGGAAACTGAGGGCGTTGCCCTGGGGGACATCCCGGCCGGAGGTGTGGCCGGGCCCAGGTGCTCGGCCGAGGGGGTCCGGTTTGCGGAGCTGGTGCCTTCCCGCGGGACCCCCTCTCGCCCGCACATGGCTGCAGCACACGCAGTCCGCCCCACACGTGAGCTGCTGCTAGAAGTGAGACCCGAGGGCAGCCTTGGCAGGCGCTCGAGCACAGGCTGTGCCCCGGGCCCGCAGGACATGGGTCCGAGGCTGTGAGAGCAGGTCCCGGGAGACTGGGTGGGCGTCCCCGAGAGGCTCCCGGTCAGGTGCCGGTGCCGTGTGTGCCTGGGTCCTGGCACTGCACACTGCCCTGGCGTCTGCAGTAGGTGCTTCCCTGGGGCAGGCACATAGCTGCGCGCCCTCCGGCGGCCATGGGGCCTCATCACCCGTCCTGTCCTCCCACTGCAGGGGCTCGGCCACAGGGGGACCTGGGCCGCAGGGGGACCCGCTCACCCTGGCCTGCAGCCTGGAGGGTGGCCAGGGAGCCGAGGCCCTCTGGGACTGCAGCTTGGCCCGGCAGGGTGTGGTCCGTCACTGACTCCAAATTGCTCTGCTGGAAGCCCCACTGGCCTAGGAGGCGCCCTCCGCCTCGGCCCCCTGCCCTCCCCAGGGCACTCGCCCCCGTGCCCCAGCCACACTGGGCAGGCACAGCAGGAGCCTGGGTTGGAGGGAACCGACCCTGTGCTCCCAGGTTCCTGCTGAGAGAGGCTGCTTCAGTGCCCAGCTGGTGCGGATGTGGGGACACAGGGTCCCAAAGCTCGGGGCAGGGGTGACGGCCCGACCCCCACAGCAGAGCCACACAGAAGCCATGTGCGCTGTGCCAGGGGCCCTGTGCGCTCCTTGGCCACACACAGGGTCTTTCTCTTTGCACCTGCGGGTGCAGGGGCCGTGAGCGGCTGGGGACGGGGCCCTTTATTTGCCCACAAAGAGTGGACACCATGGCTGCACTTTGGTTGCACGGAGGGCCTGTGTGCGGCTGGACTCCTGGAGGCGGGTGACTGGCCACCCCTGGGGACCCCCCTGCTCTCTGCACCCAGATCGAGCCGCTTCTCAATGGACTCCTGTGGGTCAGGTGTTCCCTGCGTGCTAGGACCCGGGCCAAAGCCCCTCCCACAGGGACCCATCTCTCTCACAATGCCCCCACCTGGGCAGAAACAGGCCTGTATGTGGCTGAACATGGTCTCACCGTGGTGTACGGCCCGGGGCCCGCCGGGGCACTGCGGGGTGGGGTGGGGTCAGCCACCCAGGCCCCCGCTGACGTGCTGCTGGGGGCGCCCAGGCCGCCATCCTGGGCCATCCGGGGTGCCGGTCCCACCTGTTCTGGACAGGACCTTGGTTCTCCCAGATCAGGGAGTGGAAGTCTCATGGTGCCCAGCGCTTGACGCCGAAGGGGCAGTCGAGGGTGCGAGGTGCTGGCCCCGTGGCTGTCAGCAGGGGACAGGAGGCTACAGCGCCCTGCCATGGAGGGGGGCGGCTCTGGCCCCTCCTAGAAGCTGCGTGACCGCACCAGGTAAATGGCCCTGGGTCTCCATGCTCCTGTCTCTAAGGCATGGGCACTCCCGTGCTGCTGTGTGACTGTGGGGAGGTAACTTAGCCCTCTGTGCCCCCTTCTTGCACCTGAGGGTGGGGTTGTCAGCGGACTGATGGGTCACCAGGCGTCAGGGGCTGAGGTTGGTGGCCAGCCACACCATAGGTCCCTGGGCAGGAATGTGGGCAGGTGGGGACACAAGTCTCACCCTGGGGTTGTCAGGGCAACCCCTGTCCTCCCTGTCCTCCCTGCTGCCCCGTTGCCATGGCCACCCCGCCCTGTGGAGCCATGTGGCCCAGGGCTCCGATCCCCCAGGCTGAGCCCTCCAGCGCATCAGGAGTGCGCCGACCCTGTTGCCCCCAGCCCGGGCCTCAGTGCCGCCATCTGCAGAGTGGGCGTGCTTGAGTTTCGGCTGTCTCTCACTGGCAGTGGCCACGTGGCTGGAGCCACGGCCCTTGGAGCACGAGTGAGATGCCGTGACGATGCGCGGCAGGCAGGGGCAGGGGCGTGTGCGGGCAGGCTCGACCGTGGATGCCCAGGGGGGCATGCAGCCGCCATCCCTGGGGCCGGACCCCCTGCGGCCCCTTGACAGCCCTCCCTGCACCCACGAGGGTCCCTGGCCCACCGGTCCCTGGAGCACAAGAGGCTGCCCCTGCCTTGTCCCCCGGACAGCTCCCCTCCCCCCAGGACCACCCGAGCCCTGTGGGGGCTGGGGCACCAGGAAGGTTCTGGAAACGGCCTGCCTGCCTTGCCCCTGGCCAGGCCCTCTGGGCCTCAGTGCCGGGCGGCGGCTGCTTCCAGACGGGATGGGCCTCCCCCTCCCTGCCCGCGGTCCCGCCCTCCAGCTCCACTGCCTTTGTCTTCCCAGGGCTCCACAAAATGGCCGCCCCACCGTCCGCCATTTTGTAGCTGAGGCATGCGGCAGCCTGGTGGGGGAAAAAGTGGGGAGACCACTGGCCAGCGGCCTGGCCTGGGTGGCCGGGACAGAGCCAGCGCCAGCCCCCACCCCTGCCCGGCCTTGGCTGTCACTGCGCCGGGCTTGGCACCAGGCCGTGGCTTGGCAAGGCTGGGCCAGGAGTCCTGGCCCCTCACCCAGCCCTGGCCACCCCGAGACAGCCCTGGCCGGCAGACAGAGCAGCCACGATTAAGCCCCGGGCCGGCGTGGACAGTTCCTGAATGACGTCTGCCCCCATGGAACTGGCTTTTCTGAGCTGTACCAAGGCAGGGCCAGGCTGGCGTTAGCACCCTCTGACCTGCTGGGCTCCCAGGCCAGGCTCCGGCCAGGAACAGGCAACTCCAGGCCTCAGGAACAGGGTGGGGGGCTTCCTAGAGGAGGCTGCTGTCCCACAGGCCCCCCAGGGCCTGGCCCCTCTGCAGTTCTGGGTACAGAGTGTGGGGTGGGTGGTGCCTCCCTGCCCAGCTGGACCCTTGTGCAGCAGCCCCAGGTCCCTGAGGAGCCCCCAGCCTCCTCCTGAGCTGTCTGCCTGTCCGACAGCCCCACCCCTGGGGGTCAGGAGTCAGAGCAGCATGTTCAGAGGGGCCTGGGTACCACAGGGCAACCCCAGGACGTTCCCAGTGGCTGGGGAGTCTGCCCTGGCTGTGGACCGTGGGGCAGCCTGCTCTGCTGGGTGGCCTGACCCAGGAGCCCAGTGTGGGCTCTGCAAGGGTGGCTGGCGAGGTTGCCGTGGGCGGAGGCGGGGAACAATGCTCGCTTCAGAGGCGTACGCGCCGTTTCTCCCGGCAGCCTGAGTGGCCCTGGCCCTACACCCTCGGTGTGGCCTGTACGGCCCCTGGCCGCGGGAGAAATGTAGATGGACAGTGAGGGGTGCTTGTCCTGCTCTGTGGGCCCCCCCGCCAAGCTCTTAGCATCTGTGTGTCCCGCTCCAGGCCTGTCCAGACCTCTGTCCTTGGGGTCACCCCCCAGAGGCTGGCAGAGCAGAGGAAGGGGCCGCCCACATGCGGAGAACAGCGCTGCCCATGCGCCCGGCCCAGAGCCTCCTGTACACGGCCGGGCATGAGATCCTCCTGCTTCCAGGGCAGGAGAAGCCCCCAGCAGAGGGGCCGGAAGGTGGGGCGCCCAGGACAGGATTCAGGCTGGGCCGTTCTTTCTTAAGGATGGTTACGTGTGTGCGTGGACAGGATATTTTCACGCCTTTGAGGACGAAGCTATTGCCTGATGGTAGTGGGGCAGAGAGGGGCTCCACCTCCCCAGCGAATCGTTTTCCTAGCCCTGGACTGAGAGAGAGTCCCCCGCCCCCGCCCACCACTAACCTGCCTGCCCCGCAGCCGCTGCCTCCCTACAGGGGTGCCTGGGGCTCACCGCTGCTCGCAGACACGGCAGGGGTCAGAGCCGTGGCCCGTGGCCCGTGGCCTGCTCAGACAACCCGGCTGCCCCAGACCTGTAGCTCCCTGGCCTCGGGGCCGGTGGTGACTCCCCTGGACTTAAAAACTCCTGCACCCAGGGCAGTGCACGGCCCCCGCCCCTCCCCAGAGCTCAGAGGCTGCAAACGAGGAAGAAAGCCGGGAGCCAGCTGGGGTGTAGACTCCTCACAGGGTGTAGACGTCCCACAGTGAGCGGCCGCGTGAGGGGTGCCGGCGTTGGAAGGAACCCGGCTCCGAGACTTCTGGATTCCAGGTCTGGTTTGGCTCCCGCCGGCCCGTGGCAAGGTTTTGGGGGCCGTGGCCAGGATGGTGAAGCCCTGCCCAGCCGGAGGCCGGACGGCGCGGTGGCCCGGGTCTGCTCCTTTTCGTTTTGGTTCCGTATCTTTAGGTTGTGGGCTGTCTTTTGTTGCTGTTGCATCATCATCATTTTATAAACGCGTGTGGAGGTGCCGCCTCGATGGCAGACTGCTTAGGTTTTGCTCCCTCACCCGTGTGGTGGGCACAGCCGCCCCCGGGCCGCTGTTAACTTTATGGGCCGCGTTTGCAGGGGCACCGCCCCCGGCCCCCGATGCCACCCTCCTGCTGCTTTCCCAGACTCCATTGTTGGCACGGCCTGCTGGGCAGGAACACTGGCTGCTTTATGGGGGAACCTAATCAGACCGGGGGGGGGGGGCCGGCTCCCGGTGGCCCCGAGCCAAGCCCAGGGCGACTTCGGGTGACACCGTCTGTCTGCCTTGCTCGCTCCAGACATCCGCCTGGCCCTGAAAGGGCCTCCCACACACCTGTCCCTGGCTCCTCCCCCACCCGGGCCTGCCCGGCACCCTGCCCACGGGCAGACTCGGCGGGGCCGGGCAGTGGCAGATGGCAGACGGCAGGGCGGCTTTGCTCGGGAGCGCCATTCATGCTGCGCCCGGCCCTTGTCCAGGCCGGCTGGGAAGGGTCCCTCGGGTCTGTCTGGGGACAGAAAGGGGAGGGCTGTGTGTCCCGACGCCCGGTGGCCTGAGGTCACCCCGACACGCACGTCCGGGGCCCGTTCCGCACCAGCTCAGAAGCTGCTCTGCCAACGTGTCACAGCCGCCCCCCCCCCCCGCCCCGCATTAGAACCCAGTTGTGGATCCCATGTGGGGAGACGGCGGGGCGGTCGGTGCACCTGTCCTGGGTGCACTGCCCCCGCCACTGTGGGACTGCGAACGATGGAGGGGCGGATGTGTCCCGGGGACCTCCTGCCATCTGGGTCCCAGTTCCCGTGACCGAGGTGGGCCCAGAGCTGAGCAGCACAGTGCGGGGTCCTCGTGGGAGAAGGAACACGAGAAATGGGGCGGAGGCTGCTGGCAGACGGCAGGAGGGGGCAGGGAGGCCAGAGGGGGAGCTGGGGCTGACAGGGGTGTGGTGGGTGGGGTGTCCCCCAGCACTCAGGGACAAGAGCAGCAGGGTGCCGACCCCGTGTCCTGACCAGACCCAGTGGACGGGGCTTCCTGGCCTTGTTAGTGGGCAGGGACACGGAGGCTCGGAGGGTGTCACCGTGGGCGGGCTCTGGCAGCTGGGGGTGGGGTGGGCGGCCAGGGGCTCCCCTCTGAGACCACGCCCACCCTTCCATCTCCTCCATCTTCCTGCCCTGCTCTGCTCCCAGAGGCACGTTGGCTGCAATGGCTCCCTGGGATCTGTTGAGCCACAGGCCCGGAGCCCGGTCCCGGTCCCGGTCCCTTCCTGCCACGCGCTCCCCTCCTCTGGGCTCTGGGTGTTCTGGAGAACCAGGCCTGGGTGCTGTCCTGGCGCCGTCCAGTGTGGGCTGAGGCACAGGCCGTGCTGGGACTGGTGGAGGAGGCCTGGCGAGGGCCCGGGCGGCTGCTGGGCTCAGATGGGCGTTGACACCTGTCACCTGTGCTTCTCAAAACAGTCAGGGAGTGGCGGCAAGGAAGGAGCGCTGGCGGCGGCTGGCCTGCCCAGGGTGAGCTGGGGCCCAAGGTCCTCGCCCTGGACAGTGCGTAGCTGGGACAGCTGTGGTCGGGCTCAGGGCTGACCTAATGGGGACGCCCGGTTCCTCTGCTAAACCCTTGCTGAAGCCACACCCTGTCTTCCTGCCCACTTCTAGCAGTCTCCAGAAGTGCCAGCCACCTCATCTGCGGCCATGCACGTGTGCCGTGGTCACCTTTGGCCCCGGTTCGCCCGTACATCCCCCGTCAGACATGGCTTGATTGAAGAGTAGTCTGGTGGTGGAGGAGGCGGAGCCCTGCCTGAAGCTGTCCCTGGACTCACGGCCACGTGTGCCTGCCCACCCTCTGGGGACAGGAGCCCCTAAGGGAGCCCCCCTTTGTTGTACCCTGCCATCAGTCAGCCTCTGAGTGCACCCCACTGAGCAGGGACAAACCTAAGAAGCCACACAGCTGACCAGCGGGCCTAGTGTTGAACCCCGACAAAGAGCACGTGAGGGAAACTGAGGCACAACGGCTCCTGGGGTGGGCCGGGCTCCAGGGTGATCCAGGAGCCTGCCTCTGCCCCTCCTCTCTCTCCTGGGCTGGGATCCTCTGGTTGCTGCTGCAGGCTCTGGGGTGAAGCCGGGGTGAGGGGAGGGGGGCGGGGGAAGGGGACGGTGGGTGTGGCTGTTTGGACTGCTGATCAAGGGCAGAGCTCCTGTCCCAACCTTGGGGAAGCCACAGCCCGCAGGTGCTCAGCGCCATCTGCTGGCTGTTCTGTCCCATGCCACCCGAGGGACCTGGTAGAGGGTGTGCCCAGCCCCCTCCCCCCAACTCTGACTCCCTCAAGGCACTTCCCAGGGGCTCAAGCCCTGTCGGAGAACCAGTGTCCTCTGTGGTGAGCAGGGTGACAACAGCTGGTCACTGCGCAGGTGGCACCAGGAGACTCAGGACCCTCAGCCACCCTGCCCTGCCTCTGGCCCCGCCAGGACAAGCCTTGGGGGCACCTGGGTCCTGTCTGCTGGATTTGAGGCCGAGGAACAGGATCAGAACCTGTTTACACTTCCTTATGGGTAGCCATGGCCACAGACAGTGCACCACAGCTCCCAGGTCCAGGACGGGGCCAACGCCAGCGTGCACCTGGTGCTCGTCCCTTCCGGGGGGCTCCCAGGGAGCAAGGCAGTGCCACGCTCTGAGCCCTCAGACGGGCAGTGCCGTTCAGTGCACTGGGCAAGGCCACAGCCACCTCCCCTACCCCGATTACCGCTGAGAACAAAGCCCCCGGGCCAGCCGCTTAGCTTCCTTGCTATGGATGGGACCGGTGGTCTGGCCTCCCTGGGCGAGCACTGAACGGCACTGCCCGTCTGAGGGCTCAGAGCGTGGCACTGCCTTGCTGGGCAGGAACGAGATGCCATGACGCCAGAAGGTCAGGGCCATGGTCTTCTGGCCTGAAGGTGGCTCTTACCCCTCAGCCTCTCCCGGCTGCCAGGGAGGTGCTGTGTCTGCCTGTCCGTCTTCCTGCTGCCCAGCTAGCAGGTGCGGCCCCGGGTCCCGCCCACTCCCTTTTCCTAGAGCCTCTCAGTCCCCCGCCATGCTAGGAGAGGTGGGAGCTGCCCCGGCCACTCTCCCTGGGGGGGCCAGGTTCCCTTCCAGGAGCACCCTGCAGCACCCCCCAGCTGTGGTCAGCTCGGGCTTGGACCTGGGCTTGTGGGAGGTAGGGGACAGGAGCAGGGGGAGGGGCGCGGCCAGGCGGATGCTTAGCACTGCCGGAAATGTGCTGGCCATTGGCAGGTGCCAGCCCCCTGCCCAGTGTCTCTGGCCTAGGAGCCCCTTGGAGGCTGCGGCCACTCCTGTGCACATAGCAGCGACGGAGCCGCCCGTGTGTGTCCTAGGCGGCCGCCTGCTCCCCGGCTCGGTGGTCTCCTGCAGGACTCCTGGTGGCGACGGCTGGAGAGGAGTTTGCTGTTCCCAGGCCCCAGCTGCCCCCACCCCCTCCACCTGCTGGAGCCCCCGTGCCCTGAGCTCGCCCCCTCCCTCCAGGAGGTGTCTCCAGAAGCCACGAAGCCATCTCGCGTGAGACTGACCGCCCTTTGGGGTGAGGTAGTAGGTTGTATAGTTTGGGGCTCCGCCCTGCTATGGGATAACTATACAATCTACTGTCTTTCCTGAAGTGGTGTGATATCTGCGGTGGACGGCGTCCAGGACCCCGGCGCGGGAGGGCAGCTTGGCCTGGGAGGGGGACGAAGCTGGGCTGGCCTGGCAGGGTCTGCTGCCGTGAGCCCTCGCTGGGCCTCTCTTCACCGGTAAAGTGGGGCAAGTGTGTGACATGTCCAGGCTAACATTGCCCACTGCCTCCACTAGGCCCAGGCTGGACGCCGGGGAGGCGGCCAGGGGGCAGGGAGTGTCCACTCCAGGTGCCTGGCCTGTGACCTAGCCTGTCCCCCTCTGGTCACCTCCACCCGAGGAGAGAAGTGGCCCCGAGCCCACTGTACACAGCACGGCAGAGCCCACCGGCGGGGGTGGGTGCCGCTGAGACACCATCTCCACTTTCCCTCCCACCCTGCGCCTGCCCGGCCTCGAGCTATGGCGGCTGAGGCCCCGGGCAGGCAGGGCTGGGCACAGGCGGTGCGGGCACCTCGGGGTGAGGTAGTAGGTTGTGTGGTTTCAGGGCAGTGATGTCGCCCCTCAGCAGATAACTATACAGCCTACTGCCTTCCCCGAGGGGTCCAGGGGCACGGCCCGCCCGGGCGGTGTGGCCTGGACGCAACAAAAGGTGCTCTGACCCCAGTTTGGAATCGGCTGCTCTTCCCCCTGGAAGGCCGGGGGCCTGGCGGGGCAGGGTGCCAGTGCGCCTGCTACGGCGGCTCTGGGCAGTGGGCAGGCCTTCCTGTACCTCCCCAGCAGTCCCAGTCCCCTGCCCCACTGGGCCGCCCCTGGGCCAGGTGAGTGGGACGCTGAGAGCCAGGCTGCCCAGACCCGCCCTGTTGTGGGCCTGGGGCCCGGCCGCTGCCCGACCGGAGCCGTGGTGCCCGGCTCCCTCGTGGTTCCCTGGCAGCCTGAGTCCATGCCAGCAGACGCCCACCCTCCTCGTGGGAACCCCAGGTCCTTTGGGCCAGCGGCCGCAGGGGGCCGGGCCCCGTGTGCACCTGGGCGGGCAGAGGGAGCCCTGTCCGGGGCAGGTGCTGGCACAGCTGTGTCCGTACCCTGGTCTGAGTGCCCCCAGCCGCCTCCCTCCTACCGATGGCCACCCCGGCTGCCATCTTGGCTGCGGCTTCCAGCCCGAGTCCCCCTGGTTCTCTGCAGACGTTCCCCGGCTGGAGCAGGCCAGCGCCCCGACCCTGACTCCATCAGGCCCCAAACAGAACCGCCAGGGCTGTGTCGGACACACGGGGGAGGGGCCTTTGCGTGGGGGCCGCCCGGCATCTCCTCCCGGTCCCGTGGGCCCCTCTGTCCCCTGAGCAGCCTTCCTGCTCACCCGTCCACCTCCAGGCCTGAGTCCCAGGGCAGCCCCTGCCCTCACTGCTCCCTGGTGCCAGACCCCCACCCCCACCCCGTCACTGTCTCCCCCCACACCTGTGCCGCTCTCACCCCACCCCCACCGGCCCACGCCAGTCGGTGAGCCGAGGCCCCAGGGGTCTCCAGGAGTCGGCCGTTCCTCTGGCGCCTGCACTGCAGGAGGAGCCCGGTGCTGCCCTGCGGCACTCGAGGCCCGGCGAGGGAGTGACCGGGGCACAGCAGCACCCACTGTGGCCAGGAGGAGCCCTGGCCCCAGCCCTGCAGTCAAGGCAGCTTCCTGGAGGAGGTGACACCCAGCTCACGCTGTGTCCTCTGCAGCCAGCCTGGCTGACGCCATCCCTGGAGCCCAGGGCGTAAGAGCCAGCTCAGAAGGTGGGGGTGAGGAGCAGGGTGGGCGGCAGCAGTGCAGCCTGGCACGCCGGAGGGCCCTTTACTTGCCGTTGGTGTTGGTCATGACAGCTCCGGCCTCACAGGCGGCCCGAGGACAGCAGCGTGGGGAACTCACTGGCCAGGGAGGGGCTGGGTAGGCCCAGGGCCCTGATCCTCGGCGCCACCTGCTGCCTGGTTGGGGGAGTGACTCCTGACCTTGTGCTGGGCCCTGCCTGGGGTTGGGGTGCTGCAGGCTAGATGCCCCCAGGACTCACCCACCGCTGGCGTCTGCCTTTGAGCTCCCCCGGGAGCACGGTCAGCGGTGTGCCAGGGCTGGGGGCCCTCGCAGCCAGGCTAGGCCTCCTGGGAAGCGACTCCCAGACCCCAGGGCTCCGGGGCGTCCCACGTGCCTGCTGGAGCCCCCGATGCTTGCGTAGCAGTTTCTTGCAAAGTGAGCTCCACACCAGGGAGCATGTGTGCTGGCTGACGGGCGTGTGGAGTACAGCGCGCCATGAATGCCCTGTTTTATCGCACAGGGATCTGCAGTGTCCGAACGTGCTCCCCAGGGCCCCCCAGACACCCAAGCCCTCAGCCGCTCAGCCTCAGCCCCGCGCAGGGCCAGCGGCTTACGATGCCTGGCGCAGTACAAATGCTGGGTAACGCCGCGACACTGTGTTTGGGGAATAACGAGAAAAAAGTCTGTACGGGTTCGGTCCTGATGATTTATTTCTTTGGAAGCAGAGTTGGGGGGAGGGAGAGATGTTTTCACCCATGCACAGTTTCTTCCTCATAATTTGATCATAATTTTTCTGAGTTTTTCATAACCTATAACCAGCTGAATTTTATGGCAACTTTTTGAAGATTCCCTCACAGGCCTGGATTTCAAAACATTTTTGTGCCAAAATAAATGATCTTTCGACTCCATTTTCCATGACCTTTTGTGTAGCGCCCGCCTGAGTCCAGCCTGGATTCTGTGAAGACATAGATTCTGCAATTCCTCCGGAGGAAGGCCCAGAAGCCCGAGTTCCCGGGCAGGGTGGGCGCCCTTCCTGGCTGGAGCAGAGGCGCTGCTCGACAGCGGCACCGTGTGGCAGCCGGGAGCCACCCTCGCACTGCCGCGGTCCCGGGGCTCCTTCACGGCCCTGGAAGCCTGGGGTTCAAGGACGGCTCGGAGAGGGTCCCGGGAGGGTTCCCGTGCCCCAAGTTGCAATCCAGGCCTTTCCTGGGCCCTGCACCTGCTCTGCGTGGCCAGCTCGAGCTGCGGGCGTCACAGGGATGTGTGGGGCAGCCCAGCTGACGGCACAGGGGAGGGCCTGGCCGCGTCCTGCTCACACTCGCTCACTGCCAAAGAGCCAGTGTCACAGCCCGTGGGGAGCCCTGGGAAGCTGGGCCTGGGGCTGGAGGGAGGACTCTAGAGGGGCCACAGGGCCTGCGTCTCACTCCACTGCATAGCGTCGGTGGGCTTCAGAGAATATGGGCTCCTGCTGTCACCTCCTGGGATAGGCAGGACCTGAGAAATCAGCACAGGCCATGGGACCTGAGGGGCGCAGGAGAGTCCCTGTGGAGCTGGGTGGCCAGGGCCAGTCACTGCCCCAGCTTACATCTTTGTCTTGGTGGGGGTGGGGGTACAACCAGACAGCATCCTGGTTGTACAGGTCAGACCCAGGACAACTAGAGGGCTGAGGTGAACAGGGAGGGGAGGGCCTTCAGGTCCGGCTTGCTCAAGGGGCGCAGCTTCCCACCATAGCCCCTGCTTTTGCTGAGCCTGGAGGCAGGTAAGGCTGCTAAGGCCCCCAGTTCAAGTCCACACTCCCACTATCCAGTGCCCTGCCTCTTCCCAGCCCCTCCAAGGGCCCCGGTCCTCCTGGGCTGTCCAGTGCCGGAAGCCCCAGCTGCTGTGTTTAGGTGGGTAGCCAGGTCTCTTAAGTGGGAGTGGCCTCATTGGGCAGCCCTCACCCATGATGCTCCTCTGGTATGGGGGGATGTCCATCTTCAGAACAACCCCAGAAGTGCTGCTGTGCTGAGCCCATTTCATGGACGTGGAGATGGAGGTTCAGACACAGTGACTTTCCCCAGGTCACATCGCAGGCCAGGGTGCAGCTGGAATGAGCCACCAGGTCCATCCAGGCTTCCTGGATGCCTGGGGTGGGAGAGGGCAGAGGGGACAGGGGAGGAACAGGCGGCGTTCGGGCCTGTACCCTGGGGCCCACCTTGGCTGGAGGCACCTGGCTCCCGGTACACCATGGTCTGGGCCTCCCACAAGAGGCTCCCTGGGACTTGCCCCGGATCCAGAGCTCCAGAGCTCCAGAGCTGGGGCCTGACCTTGGAGGCCTGGACCCCACCACTGGACTTCCTCCTCCAGAGCTGGCCGCCAAGCCCCAGGTAGCAGCGCCATCCACTCCGTGAGAACGGCCCACCTGCTGCGGTCTCCCAGCGGCTGGATGGAGGACCCCAGCGACTGTCCCGGGGATCCTCGCGCCAGCCCACCCTCAGCCCTCCCTTGCCCCCACCTCAGTCTCCCGGTGTCCTGGGCCAGCCCATTCTCCCACACAGCAGAGGGGCGGAGGCCAGGCTGCAGCTGTGCCCTGGGACCCCAGGAAAAGCTGAAGACAGGACCTGGCTCCCATGGGACCGAGAGGTCCCCAGGCAGCGGGCACGGCCCTGGAACCCGCGCCAAGGCAGGCCGAGCTGGCGACCCCATAGGAGGAAGGAGAGCAGTGCCGCTCAGCAGAACCCGCCGCCGAGACCTGCGCCCCAGCCCGGGGCTGGGTGAGGCGGGGCTGGAGCCTGCAGCGGCCGCTGCCTCGCCTGTAACGCTGGATACATCTGCTCTCTCTCTCTCTCTCTTTTTTTTTTTTTTAAGATTTATTTTATTTATTTGAAAGACACAGTGAGAGAAGGCGAGAGGGCTTCCACCCGCTGGTTCACTCCTTAAGTGGCTACAAGAGTCAGGACTGAGCCAGGAGCTGCTTCCGGGCCTCCCGCGTGGGTGCAGGGTCCATCTTCCACTGCTCTCCTGGTGCATCAGCAGGGAGCTGGATCAGAAGTGGAGCAGCTGGGACTCAAACCGGCGCCCACACGGGAGGCCTACACTGCCGGCGGGGCTTCAGCCAGGACGCCACAGCGCCGGCCCGAGAGGCTTCTGTTCTTGATCAAAGCCCTCAGCTGCTGACACGTCCTCCTCTCCCGGGCAAGGGGAGCCTTGGGCCTGGGTGTGAAGTTCTGACCCCGTCCAGGTACTCGGGGCCAAGAGCGAGGCAAGTGTCCCCCGCGGAGGTCCTGGCCAGCAGTGGGCTCAGAGGACAGTGCAGGGGCACGGGGTGGGGCCCACAAGGGCCAGCAGCTGCCAGGCCTTTGCTCAGCCAGAGGAGGCCGACCAGACTGCCAGGGGCTGTCAGCGAGTGTGAGGCGGCCAGGGGACCACGTGGGAGACCCCCTACGCCGCGTTAGCCAGGCTGCCTGGCCAGACGGGCACTGGATGGACGTCAGGAGACCTGAGGGACCCAGGGAGCGCCTGACCCCTCTGTGGGCCTCAGTTTCCCACGGACACAGCAGTGAGGACTTAGGCAGGAATGCGGTCAGCTGTGGCTCAGGCCGCTGCATCTTCCAGCTGGACCACCAGGTGGCGTTCTGCACCTGCAGGAAGGCGGTTGGCGCGGGCAGTGTCCTTTGCGTCCCCAAGGCTGAGACCTCCCGGCATGGTTGCTGCCATGCGGTCCCATGGCCAAGCCGCCTGCATGGTCGGCTTGGAGGAGGTGGGGCAGGGCCCTCACTTGGCAGATTTGGCACCAGCCTGGCCACTGACGGGGCGCTGTCGATTCTGACCCAACAGAGGACACTCGGAGGTCAGGGTCACGCAGCCTCCCTTGGTCCTCTCTGCCCTTGAGCCCGGCTGTGGCGGTGGTGGGCAGTAACACGTATGGCTGGTGTGATCACTTCCGACCACAATTCCCAGGTGTCCTGAGGGCATCACTCAGGCACAGGCAGGCCACTGTGGTGGGCAGAGGGCAGGAGGCCCTGGCACGGATAGGAGCCGGCACGGGAGCTGCCAGCTTGGCCACATCCCAGTGGGGCCCAGGAGCCCCCACATGTGACATTGCCCCTTGTAGTGGGTGGGGCAGCTGCTGGCCTGGGGAGCAGTCCTAGGGAGCCCCTGCAGGGTCTCAGTTGGGCACCTCTGTCTTAGGGGCACCTCAATGGCCCGGGCAAAGTGGTCCTGAAGAGGCCGAGTCCAAGGCTGTCCTGGCCAGCACAGGCCCAGGATGGGCCAGGCCGCTGCCTGAGAGACCAGGGACTAGGCGGTGGGCAGTGCCCCAGCCCCGGCCTTTCTGTGCATCCCAGCGTGTGCAGAGGGCTTGGCCCCGCCATTACTCGCTAAACCACAGCCCTCATTGCGATCACACCCAGAACCTCCTTCCTGACCAGGGAGTTGTGCTGAGCACCGAGCGGGGAGAGATGAGGAAAGTTCTGGGCGGGGGGGGGGGGGGTGCTGGCTGCGCTGGCGGGGTTTGTGCCCAGGGCCACTGAGGCGGCACTTGAAAATGGTGCCTCCTGCTTTTGGCGTATACTTTTGCTTTAGGTTTTACCACAGCGTAGTCACTCTGTTGAACTCTTACGTGAATAGCGCGTCCGTTTCGTGTCCACAATAGCACCTGTCTGAGGGACTCCAGTGTGGCAGAGTCATGAATGAGGGCACTCAGCCGGGACGTCTTCCTGCGCAGGACACTGGGGCACGGTGAAACCTGTGTGCAGGGCGTGAAATGCCACAAAGCGAGCATCAGCCCAGGAGGCGCCCGCGCTCCCTCGTCTGGCTGTTTAAGAGTTGTCAGACCCAGGGCAGCTCCTCCCGATCGTGTGCACCTGTGTGTGTGTGTGTGTGGTATGTGCGTGCGTGTCTGTGTTGTGTGTGTGCACCCCTGTATGTGTGTGTGTGCGTGTCTGTGTTGTGTATTTGTGTGTGTGCACCCCTGTGTGTGGTACATGTGTGTGCCTGTGTGTTGCCTGTGTATTGTGTGTGTGTTGTGTGACGCTGGCGTGAATGAGGCCTGCACACCAGGCACTGTGCAGAACGCCCCTCCCAAGGAGGCCCAGGCTGCCCACTGAGGCAGGAAGGCCCCGTCGCCCGAGGTCCAAGGTCCAGCCCTGGTGACCGCTGGGCAGGGTCTCCACTGGGTCGCTGTGCTGCCTTCTGTCCTGAAGAGGCACCATGTGAGACCCTGCAGGTGTCCTGTCACTCACCCCCGCCCCTAACTCCAGCATCCGGGGTGACTTGTGCCTGGATCAGGCGTTATCGCAGTGGGTGCCATGGGGACTGCTTCTTGCTCCTCCGTTCCTGTGGCCATTGTTGCTATTAATAGTCTCAGATGAGGGCCTGAGTCCCAGGAAGCCTCCTGCCTGGTAAACGGATGGGAAAATAACAAACACCCAGGGAGATCCACGGGAGGGGCATAACCTGGGGAGGGGTGATCCCGGAGGCCTTCCCGGAGGAGGTGGTACAGGAAATAAGCCCTTCAAAGGAAAAACAGAAGCGAGGAAAAGCGCGGCGTGCAGTGGAATGAAGTGGTGAGGCTGCAGGCCGAGGACACAGGACCACAGCCAGTTCTGGATGTTGGGCTGGGAGCTCTGCCAGGCCTGCTGGGCTGCCAGCGATGCAGGGCCACGGCCAGGGCAGAGCAGGCAGAGCGGGCATGGTCCTGTCAGAGCTGGTGACGTGGCCTGTGCTCTTGACCTTTACTCTCTGACCCCACGATGACCTCCCGCGAGCCATCTTCTCCTCCATGGAAAACCAGGGTGTGGAGAGGTAAAGGGGGGAGCAAGCTAATCCAGCCGGGAGGGGCCAGAGGTCAGGAGAGCCCAGGGTGCCCTCCTCAGCCGCCTGAGCCTTCCTTCAGGTCCCTGGGGGCCCAGAAAGGCCCTCGGCTTCCAGCTGGGCCCCAGGTCCTCCCAGGAGGGCCCCCCCCCAGGCTGACTCCCGGGCTCCCCCCCAACAGGAGCAGGGGCCACTGGGCAAGGAGGTGTGGGCTGCTTTCGATCCCTGCACCCAAGAGTCCCCATCCTGTGGCAGGGCCACAGCCCCATGGGGGGGGGGAGGGCCTTGCTTCCTTGCTGGAGCAAAGCCCTGGGGTAGGAGACTTGGTCCCACCCGCGGGATCCCTGGTGCTCAGCGGGTGCTCGGCTAGAAGCCAGAGCATATTTTTAGACAAGCTGTAGGTGGAGGGTGGGCAGGCAGGGGCCCAGGTGGAAGGCTGGGCCACCTGCCAGCCCCGAGGGCACGGGAAGCTGAGGCAGGTGACCTTCAGTGGCCATGCCTGCCCTGGCCCGCAAGGTCAGGAGGGAGCCGAGCGCACACGTGCTCCGAGGCTGGCCTGGGGGCGGTCCCAAGAGCCTTTGCGAAGCCTGCAGCCCAGCCACTGCTCCTGAGGGCCAATCTATCGGGCGTCTGCCCTGGCAGCTGCCTGCTGGGCGCGGCCCGGGAACAGTGCAGAGTCCTGGGCAGGCTGGGACGGCTGCGATCAGCCAGCTGGGCCTCTCGTTTTACAGTTGGGAGTGGACACAGGGCGGTGTGGCTGTCCAGGGTCACAGGGCCCGGGGAGGGGTGCGGGTGGGGAATGTGCAATGGAAACATGAGAACACGTTGGGGGGCACGCTCCAGGGGGCCATGTGGGCGTCAGTTAGAGACCCGGCTGCTCTACTTCCAATCCCGCTCCCTGCTAATGCTCCTTGGAAAGCAGCAGAAGATGGCCCAAGTCCTTGGGCCCCTGCACCTGTGTGGGAGACCCGGAGGAAGCTCCTGGCTCCTGGCTTCAGACCAGCCCAGCTCTGGCTGTTGAGGCCATCTGGGGAGTGAACCTACAGATGGAGGATCTCTCTCTCTCTCTCTCTCTCTCTCTTCCTCTCTGTCTCTGTAATTCTGCCTTTCAAATAAATAATATAAGTCTTTAAAAAAGCGCCTCCCAGTGGCTGTCGGCCGCCCGGTGCCAGGCAAGCTGTGGCCACACTGAGCACAGAGCAGTGTACTTGTCGCCCGCTGGACGTCCGCACGGGAAGGCCGCCCAGCACGTGGCAAATCCATGCCTCCCGCTCCTGTGTTCCTGGCCTGGGTTCTTTGGATTGATTCTCCCTCCGCAAACAAGCACATAGTTTGGGGTAGGAAAACTTTTTAAAAAATATATTAAAGCTGCAGGAGTTGCCAAAATGGTGGGGAAGCTCCAGGCCACGTTCTGGGACGGAAAGCAAGAACCCGTTTGCCCACCTGGGGAAATCGGGCCGGGTCTGGGGTGTAGGCGTGCAGGCAGAAGTCAGGGTGTGAGAAGCCTGACGGGGCCCCCCTGTGAAGCTTGGGGATGGCCTCACCCGGGGAAGGGGGAGGCGGAAGTAGCTCTGACATCCCTGCCCCCGGCGCCAGCCAGCTCCCCTGCCAACCCAGGAGGAAGGGCTCAGTGCTGAAGGGAGTGGGAGGAGGAGGAATGGGCAGATGCCAAGTTTAAGTCTAGGAAGGTGCAGCCCCTCGGAGCCGGAGCCCATGCCCAGGCAGGCAGCTTTAGCCAAAGCAAACAGGTGGGCACTTCACCAAGTTCAGGGAACAATGGAATTTACAAATAAGTTTATTTAAGTTTTTTAAATAATAAATTTTAAAAATATAAAACATGTTTTTTAAAATGTTCAAATGCATGCAAAGAGGAGTGTTTAAAACATTCAGGGAAGGGGCCGGCGTTGTGGCACAGTGGGTGGAGCTGCCGCCTGGGATGCCGGCATCCCCTACGTGAGCTGGTTCAAGTCCCAAGTCCCCGCTGCTCCATTTCTGATCCAGCTCCTTGTGAATGGCCTGGGAAAAGCAACAGAAGATGGCCCAAGTGGTTGGGGCTCTGCCACACACATGGGAGACCCAGAGGAAGCTCCTGGCTCCTGGCTTTGCCTTGGTCCAGCCCTGGCTGCCTCCGCCATCTTGAGAGAGCCAGGGGATGGAAGACCTCTCTCTCTGTCTCTCTTTCTCCATCTGTAACTCTGATTTTCAAAATAATTTTTTTAAAAAGTCCAAGGAAAATGTATATTATGAAAAAACTACTCATGGGGCTGGCACTATGGCTAAGCCTCTGCCTGTGGCACCAGGATCCCATATTGGTACTGGTTTGTGTCCTGGCTACTCCTGTTCCAATCCAGCTTCCTGCTGATGGCCTGGGAAAGCAGTCGAATATGGGCCCCTGCTACCCATGTGGGGGACCCAGAAGCAGTTCAGGCTCCTGGCTTCAGATCAGCTCAGCTCTGGCCATTGCGGCCACTTCAGGAGTGAAGCAGCAGATGGAAGACCTCTCTCTCTCCCTCTCTCTCTCTCTCTGTAACTACCTCTCAGATGAAGAAATAAATCTTTTAAAAAAAAAAAAAACTACTAATCACTCATGGATTTCAGAAATTTTCACCCAAATAAGCTCGCCTTTTATTACCGTTTTCTATGAACTTTTTTTTTTTTTTTTAAGTCAAGAGGCACAGAGGCAGCTAGAAATCCCATCTGGGCGCCGGTGTTGTGGTGCAGTGGGTTAAAGCCCCAGCCTGCAGCACTGGCATCCATATGGGCATCGGTTCGAGTCCTGGCTGCTCCTCTTCCGATCCTGCTCTCTGTTATGGCCTGGGAAGGCAGTGGAAGAGGGCCTAAGTGCTTGGGCCCCTGCACACGTGTGGGAGACCCAGAAGAAGCTCCTGGCTCCTGGCTTCGGATCTGCGCAGCTCTGGCTGTTGTGGCCATTTGGGGAGTGAACCAGCAGAATGGATAACCTCTATCTCTGGCTCTACTTCTCTCTGTAACTCCGTCTATTAAATAAATAAATAAAATAATTCTTAAAAAGGAAAGAAAGGAAGGGAGGGAGGGAGGGAGGGAAAGAAATCCCATCTGCTGGTTCCAAATGCCTGCCAAGGCCAGGACTGAGCCAGGCTAAAGCCAGAGCCAGGAGCTCAATGCAGGGCTCCCAGGTGGGAGGCAGGGACTGCAGCACTGGGCCGTCACCTGCTGCCTCCCAGGGTGCACGTTAGCAGGGAGCTGGAGTCAGAAGCGGAGCTGGGCACTCCAGTATGGGATGTGGCACCCCAGGGAACCCCTTAACCGCAGGGGTAAATGCCCACCCCTCCGTGAAATGTCTGAGGGCACTTCATGAATATCCATGTTTGAAGGCACGTTGGCCTTTTAAAGAAGATTTATTTGTTTATTTGTCAAGCAGAGAGAGAAAGAGGGGGAGAGAGAGAGAGCGAGAGAGAGAGAGAGAGAGAGGTCTTCTGCCTACTGGGTCACCGCCCCCCCCAGGCCTGGGCCAGCTGAAGCCAGGATCGGGGAGCTCCACCCGGGTCCCCCACATGGGTGGTGGGAACTCTGGTACTGAAGCATCACTGGGCACTCAAACCCGGGTGCTCTGACAGGGAGGTGGGTGTCCTGAGCGGCGATTTAACTGCTGCCTCAATGCCTGCCCCCCATGAACACCCTTCAAGGGCCCTGAGAAGAGCCCAAAGATGTCCGAGGGTGAAAGGAAGCAAGGGACCCTGAGGAGGAGTCACAGCCGGACAGCCGACACCTATGCAGACTGCACCTGCCCGGCCGGATCCGCGCCAACAGGACAGTGCACCTGCCAGGGGCCCGACCTGGCAGGCAGCTCCTCCTTCCTACCGGATTCTGCAGAAGGAGGACCACATGCCCATGCAGCTCACATGTCGCTAGGCAGGCACCAGGGGTCGGTGGCTGTGGCCTAGGTGGGTGCCACCTCTGACAGGCAGAGAGCAGGCTGGGAGGGGTCAGGCTCCGGGCTGCTCTGTGCCGGTGTGTTCAGCCTCCCGGTGGGAGGGACAGGGAGACACCGCTGAGTCGAGCCACTAATGATGGGGCTGCCTTCCAGGCCTGTGGCTCGTGAGCCACTTCCTGCAGCCAAAGCCAAGTGTGCACTCTGAAAGTGGCTCCTCTTCCTCTCTTCCGTCTTGTGTGCAAGGGTCGGACTCTGACCCCTGCTTACAGGGCTCACACTGTGACAGCAGCCCAAGTCCCTCGTGACGTCCCGTGAGCCAGCTTCCTGTTTTCAGGTGGGCTTGTGCAGGTGGTCTTGAAAGGCAGGCTCATGCCGCACGAGCAGACGAGGGGCTGCGTTTTCACCCGAGCCGTCTTGGGATCCGGGCAAACCACGCTGAACTCTGGCCATCTCGGAAGCAGGGAGCGCTCCCCGGCTGCTGTGGCTCGGCGCCTGCTTCGTCCTCCGGGTTGGCCTGGGTGAGGCCGCCCAAGCCTGCGTCCGAGCCTACTCAGGCGGCTTTCTCCCCGACTCCTGCCCCCATTGTCTGCAGCACAGAGCCCCAGCTCCCTCACCTACACCTCACAGCCCTCAAGTGTCTGGCCCAAACTCTTTGTTTTAAAGTTTGTTTATTTATTTGAGAGGCAGAGTTACAAAGAGAGGGAGAGACAGAGAGATCCTCCATCTGCAGGTTCACTCCCCAAATAACCTCATCGCCCTGAGCTGGGCCAAGCTGAAGCCAGGAGCCCGGCGCTTCTTCCAGGTCTCCCATGCAGGTGCAGGGGCCCAAGTATGTGGGTCATTGTCCACTGCTTTTCCAGGCCATCAGCAGGCAGCTGAATAAGAAGTGGAGCAGCTGGGACTCGAACTGGCGGCCATATGGGATGCCGGTGCTGCAGGCAGAGGCTTAATCCACTATGCCACAGTGCTGGCCTCCCTCCCCACTGCTCAAGCTCCTTTTTTAAAAAATTTATGTATTTACTTGAAAGGAAGTTACAGATAGGCAGAAACAGAGAGAGAGAGAGAGAGAGAGAGAGAGAGAGAGAGAGAGAGAGAGAAGTCTTCTATCCGCTGGTTCACCCACCAAGTAGCCGCAGAGCTGGAGCATGTCAGCCTAAAGACAGGAGCCAGGAGCTTCTTCCGGGTCTCCCACGTGGGTGCAGGGGCCCAAGGACTTGGCCATCTTCTACTGCTTTCCCAGGCCACAGCAGAGAGCTGGATCGGAAGTGCAGCAGCTGGGGCTGGAACCAGCACCCATATGGGATGCCAGCACCACAGGTGGTGGCTTTACGTAACCACTACACCACAGCACCAGCCATCTGCACAAACTCTGGCAGCCACAGCCTGACTGCCTGGCTGAGGCCTGTGTCCTGGGCCTGCCCTGTGCCACCCGCCCCTGGTGAGCACTGATGGCCTTTGCACGTCCTGTGGAGTTACACTTCCTGCCTGCTGCAGGCCACCCTTCCCCACCCAGCCTGCAGCCTGCGGGCCACCTTCCCAGCCCAGCCTGCAGCCTGCGGGCCACCCTTCCCAGCCCAGCCTGCAGCCTGCGGGCCACCTTCCCCACCCAGCCTGCAGCCTGCGGGCCACCTTCCCAGCCCAGCCTGCAGCCTGCGGGCCACCCTTCCCAGCCCAGCCTGCAGCCTGCGGGCCACCTTCCCCACCCAGCCTGCAGCCTGCGGGCCACCTTCCCAGCCCAGCCTGCAGCCTGCGGGCCAAAGCTCTTCCCCAGGCTGCGCCCCCGGCCCCAGGGTGCCCAGAGGTGCAAGCGCCAGGCCCACGTGGGCGTAACTCCTGCTGGCTCTGCCGCCCACACCCTGCTCCTGCCTTCGTCAGAGATCAAAATCAGGTCTTCACGTATAATCTTATACTCCAGCTGCAAGTCTCAACACAAGACGACGTGTTGACTTGGAAATACGCATCCTAGATAAAACCGGAGGCGGGAGCTGGCCGAGAGCTGGGGAAATGGCGGGCGCTTCCCAGCGGCTGCGTGTTCATCAGTAAACACAGCTCAGTCGGGCCTTTGGGCACAGCGGGTGCCTCGGGCGTCTGCAGACCCAAGCTTGTGTTTTAAAGGCAGAGGGACAGAAAGGGAGGGAGGGACCTTCCATCGGCTGGTTCACTCCCACAAAGGGTCACAACAACCAGGGCTGGGCCAGGCTGAAGCCAGCAGCCAGGAACTCCACGGGGTCTCCTGTGTGGGTAGCAGGGGTCCAAGTACTCGGCCCCCGTATGCTGCTTCCCCAGGTGCATTAGCAGGGAGCTGGATGGGACGTGGAGCAGCTGGGACTTGCTGCTGGTGTCGCAAACTGTGGCTTAACCCGCTTCACCCCAGGCCAGCCCAAGACCCGCAGGATCCTAAACGGCTTTGGGAAGACAGTGGGGGCTGCCAGTGTCCTGGTTTTTCCAAGTCCAAGCCCTAGCAGCGATTGTTCGCTAGGGCCTTCTTAACCACTGCGAAAGAACATAAAGAACACGGGGCAGTTCAAAAGGTTCACGGAAAGGAAATTAGAAGGTAAGTTTGGGGTAAAAACGTCTTCAAATCCCTGTGTGTTTTTCTCCCGGCACATTTTCCATGAACGGGTTAAAGACCTCAGGTCTCCACCTGAGAAGTCTATCCCTTTAGGCCATGTAAGTGTATGGGAAACTGCGCCACATTGGTCTTTCGCTCCCCTTTGCTGTAGGTCAGGGAAACGTAGGCAGTACAATGCTGGCCTGCTTACTGGGGACCCCGGTCCAGTCCCTCCTCTGAGTGAGCCTGAGGCTGAGCGGTGCTGATGGGACACCCCCTGCACCTGCTCAGCCCTGATCACAGACCACCCCCGCCCCCGGTCTGTGAAAGACAGACAGCAGGGTGGGTGTGGGATGGCCTGGCAGAGTGGCAGCCGGGCCCTGGGGCTGCCATCTGGGAGGTGAGAGCCCCGGTCAGCTGCTCTGAGCGATGGGGCGATGGGGCTCTGCAGGGACACCGGCATTGCAGAGACGGTGCCCAACTGGACAAGAGCCGCACAGGCAGGGGCAGTTTGGGCACCTGGAGGGGCGCCGAGCAGGCTTCCTGGAGGAGGTGAATCTTGGCAGAGCCCTCAGCCAGTGGTCACTGTGTCCCGAGGATGAGCCAGCCATCCGGCCCAGCCTGGTATGCCCCCCACAGCAGGCATCCCACCCCACTCTGTAGGTGAGGCAGCTGGGACCGGAGGTTTCGGCGTGAGTCAAACAAGGGGGGAGCACGTGAACCCAGTTCTGTCGGACCCCAAGGGGAGGGCGTGCCGGGCAGCGGTGAAGAGCTTCCACCTGCGCTCACAGCCACGCCCCTTCTCTGTCCACAGCGCGTGCCTGAAGCTGAGGCTTGTACCAAACCCTTTCCCAGGGGTCCCCAAATCCTGCAGAAATGGTGGGTGCATCTCTGTTGCTTGCACCCAAGTAAATTATCTGTGGTCCCTTCCCGGGAGCAAAAGGTCCTCTCACATGCACCATGGCTCATCCATACGGTCTGAACATTCACACCCAAGAGGTCGGTCCCCGGGCAAGACAGAGATCAACGATGCCCACAGCCAATGAAGGTTCCTGAGGTCTGGCCCCTGGATGACTGAAGGCGTAGGAAGGGGAGCAGCAAACAAGGGGAGCTACTGTGCTGTGCACCTGACCCTCACCCCACCTCTGCACCCTGCCATCACCCTACTGTTGCACCCCACCCCACCTCTGTACTCCCACCTCTGCACGCTGCTCTCACTCCTCTCTCACCCCACCTCTGCATCCCTCACCCCTGCACCCCTCCCTCACCCCACTTCTTCATCCCCTACCTCTGCACCCCCTCACCCCAGCTCTGCACCTCCCATCTCTGCACCCCCCTCACCCCCTCACCCTACTTTTGCACCCCCACCTCTGTGCCCCACTTCACCCCTGTTGCACCCCACTCCAGCCCTGCACCCCACACTCACCCCACCTCTGCACTCCCACTCTACTCCCCACCTCTGCACCCCACCCTCACCCCACCTCTGCAAGCCTCCCTCCCCCTACTGTTGCACCCCACCCCACCTCTGCACCCCGCCCTCACCCCACCTCTGCACCCCACCCTCACCCCCATCGCACCCCACCCTCTCCCCTACTGTTGCATTCCACCTCACCTCTGCACCCTTCACCCCACCCCACCTCTGCCCCCAGGGCTGCAGGGTCACTGCAGAGCTGGTTTCCACAGAGCAGAATGTCTTTTGTGGAGCAAATCTGCTCACATGACATGGTGTGGTGAGATCCCCGAGGCCCTGGCTGCATGCTCGGGACTGAAGCAGCCCCTGGAGCCTAAGCTGGCTGGCACGGAGCAGTGTCCACCCCCAGCAGGACCCGTCTCCCGGGAGGGGCAGGAAGGCTGTGTCGCTGTGGCTGGGCCCCGACCTCCTCAGGAAGGCTGAGTTGGCCTCTGGTCCACATTGAGCTGAGGGTTACTCATGAAGGGGGTTTCTGGGCCCGCAGAAGGTTCTGGATCCTGCACACCACAAGTGAGTGCATAGTTTCACCCAGGTGACAACCAAGCTGATGGGGTCAGGCCCTGGCTTAAAACCCTTCATACTGGGGCCGGCACCGTGACGAAGTAGGTTAATCCTCCACCTGTGGTGTCAACATCCCATATGGGTGCCGGTTCTAGTCCCAGCTGCTCCTCTTCCCATCCAGCTCTCTGCCATGGCCTGGAAAAGCAGTAGAAGATGGCCCAAGTCCTTGGGCCCCTGTGCCAACGTGGGAGACCCAGGAGAAGCTCCTGGCTCCTGGCTTCAGATCAGCTCAGCTCTGGCCATTGCAGCCATTTGGGGAGTAAACCAACAGAAGGAAGTCCTTTCTCTCTGTCTCTGTCTCTCTCTCACTGTCTGTAACTCTACCTCTCAAATAAATAAATAAAATCTTAAAAAAAAAAAGTCATGCTGCGCCAGCTCTGCACCAGGCCACAAGGCCCTGCCTGGCCAAGCCCCACCCCGCCCGTCCACCCTTCCCCTCCACAGCTTCTGCACGTGCTGCCTCGCCGTGGGACTCCGGTTCTGCGCAGGCGTCCCGGGGGCAGGCACTGTAGACCGAGTTCTCTGTCCCCTTGCGAGGTGGTGTCCATCCTGGCCACTGGTTTCCTCTCCTGCAAGACGGAGGCAAACCCAGCTGAGGTCCGAGCCTTGACGCCTGTTCCCGGGAGGTTTCCATCAATACTAGGCCGGCGGCTGAGTCCATGCCCACAGTGGAGCCTCACCGAGGTCCAGGCCCAGCCACCAAGCACCTCCTGGTTGCTGTTAGGAGACCCCCCACCCCGACCTGAGGGCACACTTCCAAGTGACCAGAGGCCACTGCCCCGACCCATGACACCGGCTGCACAAACTCCAACTCGACAGGAGGTTCTGCAGATCAGCAAAGGGTGAGCCAGTGACCCTCGGAGGCCCGGGGCAGTTCCTGGAAAAGCGCTTACCTAAGCGACAGGGTAAACAGCCGGCGGCCAGGACCCCTGGCCCGCGGGGCACACTTCACTCCAGCGGCTGGAGCCCTCTCCTCTCTGAACTCACGCCTCGCTCCACCCGCTGCCAGCACCAAGCGGCAGGCCCCATCGCTGCAGCTCCCCGCTCCTCGTCTGCGTGGCCCAACTTCCTGCTTCTCTCCCGGAGCCCACAGCTGCTCGGGCTGGGTGGGCAGCTCTGGGGTGCAGAAGCGTCTCAGCAGGGCAGCTGAGGGCCTCTCAGACCTGTCTTCCGTCCCAGGGCCTGCAGCTGGCCCACAAGATCGGTCAGCTGGGGCCTCTCTCTCATCAGCTTCCTTACTGTAACGTGAGCAGGTTAAAAACCACCTCTGGGGACATCTTCAGATTGGGAGACGTGGTAAGGGACCCGAAACGGCATGGAAGCCATGAAGTCGGAGCCTCCGCACGCTGAGCCCTCCAGAGAGGAGCCTGGGCGATACCCAGAGACACTCCCCAAAGCACCGGTTGCCCCCGACGCTGTAGATTTGTATTCAGTCCCCACGCAGGAGGCGTTATGTGCTGTCCACATCCCGTCAACGCTGGTGGAGGCAAAGACAGAGGGACGGGCTGACTCCCGGGGCTCGGGCCGTGGCACTGCCCTGTGTGACGGTCCTCCCATGCTGGGGGTGTGACGAGTGACAAGCTCCTGGTCACACCCAAAGGCTGATTCTGAAGGGGGTGGGGGTGTCCTGGAAGCGACCCCTGCAGGAAGCAGGGCCAGAGCTTTGTCTGGCCCGGACACTCCACAAGACACTCCCCAGCTTCCTTCTACATTCAGGACACCAGGGGAGGCTGGCCGAGAGCCTTTGTTCAAAAGTGGCATATCCACCACCCAAATGCTGGCATCCCATATGGGCGCCGGTTCGAATCCTGGTTGCTCCACTTCCAATCCAGCTCCCTGCTAATGTGCCTGGGAAGGCAGTGAAGATGGCCCAACTGCTTGGGCTCCTGCACCCATGTGGGAGACCCAGAGAAAGCTCCCAACTCCTGGCTTCGGGCCAGCCTCTGACGTTGCGGCCATTTGGGGAGTCAACCAGCGGATGGAAGATATCTATCTCGAGCTCTCTGCAACTCTTTCAAATAAATAAAATAAATATTAAAAAGAGAAGTGACATCTCCCAATGCATGGTTCAAAAACAAGTTTTCTCTCCCAAAGCTTTGGGAACCCTGAGAACCCAAGAATATCACTTTCTTTCTTTTTTTATTTTATTTTTTTTATTTTTGATAGGCAGAGTGGACACTGTGAGAGAGAGACAGAGAGAAAGGTTTTCCTTTTCCATTGGTTCACCCTCCAATGGCCACTGTGGTCGGCGCGCTGCAGCTGGTGCACCGCACTGATCCGAAGCCGGGAGCCAGGTGCTTCTCCTGGTCTCCCATGCGGGTGCAGGGCCCAAGCACTTGGGCCATCCTCCACTGTACTCCCGGGCCACAGCAGAGAGCTGGACTGGAAGAGGGGCAACCAGGACAGAATCTGGTGCCCCGACCGGGACTAGAACCCAGTGTGCTGGCACTGCAAGGCGGAGGATTAGCCTATTGAGCCACGGTGCTGGCCAAGAATATCACTTTCTACATCTGCTGAGTGTGCACCTGGGAGGTTGAAGCCCATATGTCCTTCGCAGGCATCCATAATTTTGTCCAGGTCTCTCCCACCACTTGGTGGCACTGGGTGCAGGGTGACCACCAGGAGGACACACACACACACACACACACACACCTCTGTCTTGAGACTGAGTCCTGGGATAAGTCAGGCAATACCCACGTGGCCAGGATGTGGCCCACCTAGGGCAGGAAGCCCACCTGCTGCTGGGTAACCAACACAGCTTGGGTCCACCGGGGAGCTACCAGGGTCTGTGTTCAGCCCGGCTCTGGAAGGCGCGACTGGCATTTGCCGGCTGGCATGCGCAGGAAGAGTAGGGCAGGAACGGACGAACGTGGGTGTCCAGGGGGTGGGGCAGAGTTCAGGGCAGTCCCGGCTAACCGACAGGAGTCTTTCCAAGAAGCTTGCGAAATGGCCCCAAGGCCAGGGTCTGCAGCCCCTGCGCGGCTCGGTGACCTGGGTGGAAGCAGCGCCCGCTCGCTCACGAGGTCACCCCGGGAGCCCGCCGCCGCGGCGCTGGGCAGACATTGCACAAGTTTCGTTCCCGCGGCAAGGGGCGCTGGGCGCTGCGCACCCGGAGCGGCTCTGCGCGCTGTCGCCTCAGCCTCGCCACTGGCTGCGGGGCCGCGACCTCCCAGTGCGCTGGCAGGGCCCGCGCGCCTCGCTGGGCGCAAAGTCCTCTCTCGCCCCCAGGGAGCCGGCAGCCGGGGCGGGGGTCCGAGCTGGCGGCGCCTCCCCGCCTGTCCTCGTTGCCCTTCGCCCTCGTGCCCACGGCCTGGCACCTCCGCCACCTGCTGACGCGTCCTGGGGCTCTCGGGACGCCCTGCCCCGTCCTCCCGCCCCGCACCCCACTGACTCCCGAGACCCGAGGCACCGGTCCCTGGGCCCCGGCCAAGACCCCCTCGTCGCGCCTTGCGGAGCCGAGTTCCGCGAGCGCTCAGGGCCTCGCCAGCGCGGCACCGGCGCCCGGCGGGACCCTCGCCTCCTCTTCCCCGCCCCCCCGCCAGCCGTCCGCGCGGCGACCTTGGGCAGTCCCTTTGCCTCCCGGGCCTCAGTTTCCCCCAGCTCCGCGGCTGCGGGGCGCGCAGTGGGAGTCGCCGAGGGCTGCCCCGGCCCCGCCCCCGCAGGCGGCCAATCGGGCGCCGCCGTCCGGTGGGTGCGTCCCGCGCGGGGCCGCGGCCGGGGGCCCGGGGCGGGGCTTCCGGGTCGGTCCCGCGCGGCCGGACCGGGCGGGGCGCGCCGAGGGGCGGCGCGTGGCGCGGGCGGGGCGCGGCTGGCACGGGCGGGCGGAGGCGGCGCCGGGCAGGGCCGGGACGCGGCGGCCCCACGGCGCGGGCAAGGGGCGGCGGGGCGGAGGCGGCCGCTAGCGCCCGGCCTGGCGCCGCCTCCCTCGGCGCTCGCCCCGCGGACCAGCAGGCGGCGGACCGCGGGCCCAGGTGCCGGGGGTGGGCGGCGCGAGCGGGGTCCGCTGCGCGGGCCGGGCCGGGCCTCTGCTGCCCCGGGCCGAGGGGGTGGCGGACGCGGACGGGAGGGGCCGGCGGCGCATGCGCATGGCCCGGGGGCGCGGGGCGAGGGCACTCGCCGGGGACCCGAGTAGGGTCCCGGGACCAGGGGCTGCTCTCGCTCGGTGCCGCTCCCAGCGCCCGAGGCTGTCGGCCCAGCCGGAGACCTCCTGACGCTGGGTCCTTCGGTGTCCCCTGGGAGGCCGGGCCCGCGGCGGGGACGTCGGTGCGCTGTGGAGTTCGGGTGTCACAGAGCTGGGGGGCGTTTTCGAGACCCCCAGGGGCCCCTGAGGCGAGGTAACTCATGTCCCGGACAGACCCTCGGCGCCGGTGCGCGCCGTCCTGCAGCCCGACGGGGACACGCGCGCGCGGCTGCTGTCGCACGCCTGGGCCCCCGTGCGCCCGGGCGCCGTGGGCGGCCGCGGGTTCCCTGGCAGGTTCCCCTGGGCTGCGGGGCGTCTTTCCTGTCCCCGGGCTCCCGCGGCTCCTCAGGACCGGTCGGCCCAGCCCGCTGGAGCGGGTGCAAGGTTGGGAAGGGGGGGTCGGCTTTACCCCGCGCCCACCCTGGTTGGTGGGGGGACCATGGCACGCCCCCCCACTTTACCCACACCCCTGTTTAAAAAAAAGTTGAAGAGATGTGCCCCAAATGCCAGGGTTCTTTCTAAGAAAACTCCAGGACTGGCAGTAGGTGGAGCGCTCTAGGCCGGCTGCGACTGCACAGGCACCGAGACCCCTGCCACCCCCATCCCCAAGGGAATGAGGGCGCCCCCACCCCAGCAGGGCTGCTGGCTGGCAGGGAGGGGCGCCCGGGGCTTCACTGGGAACGACCCTGGGCAAAGGCAGGGTCACTGTGACTTTCCCCTTGCAAGGGCCGGAGGTTGGGGGGCATCCAGGGAACACATTGTAACCGTCTCGTCCTGTCCCTCCTCAGCCAGGGCTGGAGTCCCGGGCCCTGCCTCTGGGAGAAGTGACAAGCTCAGAAGCAAGACGGAGTCACCGCAGGTAAAGAGTTTGATTTCCGTTTCCAGGGTGAGGTATGGAAGGGTCTGTTCCCACTGCAGAAAGTCTGGGGGTTAATGGTTTCTTTGTGATGCAAAGCTTTAATGTCTTTTCCCTGTGTCCCAGGAGAACCCGGGATAGGTCTGCTTCTGGGTTCTGAGTTGGGGAGTTCAGATTTGGGTTTGGCTGGCTGCTCTTCTGTGATTCACAGGGAGATGCGGTGACTCTGAGAAGCAATGCTACTCAGCAGGTGCTGGGGAAGGGCTGTCGCGTGGGGAGACTGCAGGTGACCTGGGGTCGGGGTCAGCTCCAGAGCCACAGGCCCGGTGCAGGAGGGTGTGCGTGCTCGCTGCCCACCCCGCAGCCGTCCCCAGGACTGGGAGCAGAAGCACGGGAGCTGACGGTGGAGGAGGATGTTTCCTGTTTGCTCAAGTCTGACATGCCTGACCAAGGTCCACCCGCGTCATAAAGCAGCCCCTTGCATGTGTGTGAGAGACAAGGAGAAACTGTGTTTCTTGGCAAATACGAATGAAATGCATCTGCATTTGTCTAATATTCCATTACGTTTAGATACGATAATTATTTAGCCGATCCCTGTAGATACAAGGCTACTTCAGAAAGTTTGTGGAAAGCCGAAACTGAAAAGTAAGCTTGCCTTGTCTGAAAGCTGTTGAAACGTGTGCGTGGTTTGCTCATAATAGGCATTTTCCACGCACTCTTGGAAGGCCTTTGATATGCACAGATTTCAGACTTTTCTTTTTGTAACAATAAAGTGAACTTTTAATTCTGCTTTCCACAGACTTTTAAAATCGGCTCATCATATAGGTACTTCTGGAGTGGCTGCTGTGGGCTACTGTGCCCAGTGTTAATCGAGACCCCCGTGGACCTCTGGTGAAACTGGGTTCCATACTAGAGTATAGACAAAAGCTCGCAGATTGTCACCCTTGGTCAGGGTGAGGGCAGGCGGGCAGGGGGGCGCATTTTGGCAGGGCTGCTTTGTGCATTGGGTTGGCGGTTGGTGACCTGGGCCCTTTCTCTTGCCTGCTGCCCATGAGCGCCTGTGTTTTATATATATGTGTGTGTGTGTGTGTGTATACATGGATTTATATACAATCCTTTTAAAACACATTAATTACAATGTTTCCTTGTGGAAAATAAAGTTGGAACATGCCAGTTTTTCTCTTTTTCCTTTCATAGACTGTGTGTGATGGGGAAATTCTTCATGGCAAATGGGACGTGTGGCTTCCCTTCCAGGTGGCTGGGGTCCTAGCCTCACGGCCACGCTGAGGGTGTGGCCCTGAGTTAGTGCAAGTGGCCTGAGGCTGCTCTCTCGGAATGTGAGGGTCTCTGTCGCACTTTCTGGTTTCTGTGGCTTGGGATGGAGTCAGTGTTTCACAAGGCAGGGCGTCTGTCCCTTTAGCCATATTAGTTACGTAGGGGAGCGAGGTCACCTTGCAGGCCGCGTGGCTGGGGAAACCCCGGCTCAGAATCTGATTTTCCAGTTTGGTGAGAGGAAGGCTTGAAGGTGAGGACTAAGTGGCAGAGGCGGTGGATCGGAAAGCACTTGTCTCCTCCACGTGTCGGAGTCGTTGGCCTGCCCTGAGCTGCGCCGTGCGCTGGAAGCTTCCAGTCTGTTCCATGGCCGACAGGCAGTCCCCCAGGCTGGCAGCGTGTCCTCTGCTTCTGCCCTGTGTGTGGCCATGTTCTGGGGCTTGGAAGAGGAGCTCAGGCAGCCCTGGTGCCTGGCTGGGGGAGCCCTGGTGCGGTCATCTTGGTAGTTGAGCTGCATTTGATTGGATGGTACAGGACGAGGTCTTTGAAAGGACTGGTGTGGGGCACGAGGAGGCAGTTTGGGGAAAGGCATTGTTAGGACGTGAGTGGCGAGCTCTGGGTTTTAGCCCCTTTGCTGTCCCAGCCTGGCGGGAGGCCTCCGTGCACTTCCTCAAACTGTTATTTTCGCCCCCAGAAAACGGAGTTCCTGTGCACACTGCAGGTGTCGTGGGGACGCGGACTTGCTCGATCGCCTGCGTCCCTCGCCCAGCCAGGTCCGCCCGCCCAGTTACTCTGCCCTGGTCATTCTGTGACCTTTCACACTCTCGCCCTCAGACACACCAAAAACCTGTCGAGCCCCCCCGCCAGCCACACCCAAACCGTGCCCAGTGCTTCCAGTTGGTTTTGAATGTGAGGATCTGTGTCCCTGCCACCGTCTGTCCTCCTCCGCAGGGCGTCTGCTGAAGTCCGGGCTTGGCGAACCTGCCTGCGCTCAGCCTGCGCATGGAGCTGAGGCTGAGTGCTGCCCTGCCTTGGGGCTCCTCGTGGGCCCGGCTTTCCCCACTGGGTCCGCCTTGCTGGGGGAAGGTGTGTCTTGGTCACTTCTGCCCTACTTGTCCTGCTTTGTAGCTGGCAACTTACCCCCATCTCTTAGCGACGGGGCTCCTACACCGCCAGCATTTTGTGGCTTCCTTGGGGCAAGAGCTGTTCTTTTGAGGCCTGGGCAGGTGTCCCCACTGGGCACCACTGGGGCTGCCATTGCAATGGTGTTGGGAAAGCGGTGGTTGTGGTAGAAACGATTTTATTGGTAACTAAGTTTGGCAAATATTATGCATTAAATAGACTTCCAACGAGATGGCCTGAGGACCTGTTGAAATAAAATGCTGGTTTTTTTTAAAATTATATTTATTCAAGAGACAGAGAGACAGCGAGAGCGTTCGTCTACTGATAACTCCCCAGATGCCCGCAGTGGCCCAGGCTGAGCTGGGAACTCAGTCCAGGTCTCCAGTTCGGGTGGCAGGAACCCAGTCAGTCTCCTGAGAAGTCACCACTGCCGCCCGGGGCTTGCGTTAGCAGGAAATTGGAACCAGGAGCCAGAGCGAGGCTTGCCCCGAGCGCCCTGACAGGGAGTGCGGGCCTCGTAACGGCTCGCAGGGAAGCGGCTGCTGGGGACATCTGCACCCCTGTCACAGCTCCTGGCTTCAAGTTGCACCTCCACTTCCAATCCTGCTTCCTGCTCACGCACACCTGGGAAGCCGCAGTGACGGCTCCAGCACGTGGGTCCCTGTCACCTACATGGGAGACCCAGATGGAGTTCCTGGCTCCTGGCCTTGGCCTGGCCCAGCTCCAGTTGTTGTGGGCCTTTGAGGAATGAGCCAGTGGATGTGGATAGAAGACTGATCTCTGCTTCTCCCTCTTTCTCACTCTGCCATTCGAATAAACAAATAAATAAGTAAAAGTTTTTTCTCCCACTGTTTCTTTCTGCAAGACCAAGGATTCAAATTCCAAACAAGTGACTTGGTAGGAAAGGGATCTGGCTAAACTCTGGGGAGTTGGGATGTGCTCACACTCAGTAGGGTAAGGGCCTGCTCGTGCCTCAGTGGTGGAGGTAAGATGTGCATAGAATTCAGAGAAAACACTGATTCACTATCTTCTGTGTTCCAGGGCATCGTAGTTATCTGACTGCTTCTCTTTTGCTATGTTGGTAGAGATTTTCAAAGAGGAGAGGAGAGTGCTCTGCATTGTACTGTTCAGAGACCACGGGTAAACTTTAAAGAGCGTCCTTTGGGTGGTAAGCACGGAGAGCGCCACGGGGACTCATGGCTTCATGTGGCTGATTTGAGACTAGAAGAGGGTTAGGTAGATGGTGCACAGTAGCTCCTCTTCCTCACCCCTTTTTTATGCTTTTTAAAAACTTTTTTAAAAAATGTATTTGAAGGCCGGCACCATGTAATACTAGGCTAATCCTCCGGCTTGCAGCACCGGCACACCGGGTTCTAGTCCCGGTCGGGGCACCAGATTCCGTCCCGGTTGCCCCTCTTCCAGGCCAGCTCTCTGCTGTGGCCCGGGAGTGCAGTGGAGGATGGCCCAAGTGCTTGGGCCCTGCACCCCATGGGAGACCAGGAAAAAGCACCTAGCACCTGGCTCCTGCCATCGGATGAGCGCGGTGCACCGGCCGCAGCGTGCCTGCCGCGGTGGCCATTGGAGGATGAACCAATGGCAAAAAGGAAGACCTTTCTCTCTGTCTCTCTCTCTCACTGTCCACTCTGCCTGTCAAAAAAAAAAATTTTTTTTTTTGAGTTAGAGAGGAAGAGGCAGAAAGGGAAAGATCTTCCATCTGCTGGTTCACTCCCCAAATAGCCGCCTTGGCCACAGCTGGGTCAGGCTGAAGCCAGGAGCCAGGACCTCATCTGAGTCTCCCATGTGGGTGGCAGGGGCTGAGCGCTCGGACCATCTTCTGCCGCTGTCCCAGGCGCGTTAGCAGGGAGCTGGATGGAAGCAGAGCAGCCAGGACTCCAGCTGTCCCTGTATGGGATGCTGGCATCATACGTGGCAGCTGGAGCCACGACCGCAACACCAGCCCAGCTTTCTCATTGTTAAGGGTGAGTGGGGGGGCCGGCGCTGTGGTGCAGCAGGCAAAGCCGCTGCTTGCGGTGTCAGCCTCCCATATGGGCACCGGTTTGAGTTCCAGGTGCTCCACTTCGGATCCAGCTCTCTGCTGTGGCCTGGGAAAGGATTAGACGATAGTAGAAGTGGTTGGACCCCTGCACCCATGTGGGAGACCTGGAAGAAGCTCCTGGCTCCTGGCTTCAGACTGGTGTAGCTGCAGCCATTGTGGCCCTTTGGGGAATGAGCCAGTGGATGGAAGACTCTCTCTCTCTCTCTCTCTCTCTCTCTCTCTCTCTCTGCTTCTTTGTAACTCTGCCATTCAAATAAATAAATCTTTTTTAAAAAAACAAGAGTGAGCAAGGCGCCAGGTTGCCTTGCAGCTGTTTGTAGTGGACGGAGTCCATGGCAATGCAGTAACTGCAGTGAGGTGAGAAATCACAAGCTTCAGGAGAGTCCTAACTGTCCGCGGGTCGGCGTGGGGCTGTGTCCCCTTCTTTAGAGGTCTGTGATGTTAGTGGCCAACTTACTGGAAGCAGGTGGCACGGTCGTGGAGGTGCAAGGTTGGTGGTGTGCAGGCGTGGTCCCCTCTCTTACGCTGTGTGAACTGGGATGTTCTGGCTGGGAATTTCAGAAGCATCTCTAAGCAGCCTTCCTTACTGAACAAAGTGACACCTGCGAGGCTGCCAGTGCGACACACGCGCTGGCCGTGTGTAGAACGATGGGCAAGCCCGACATGGTCTCGGCTGCATTGACAGCTCGCCTACCAGATTAGTGTTGGGTTCACCATCCGCTCACATTCTAGTCCGGTGTCTCTTTTCTGCAGTGGAGGTTTCTGTTGTTGTTTTGGTTTGTTTTTATTTGAAAGCCAGAGAGCCAGGCAGACACAGAGACCTTCCATCCCCTGTGTCCACAAGCCCTAGGGCTGGGCCAGGCCAAAGCGAGGAGCTGGGAACTCCACCTAGGTCTCCTCCATGGGTGGCAGGCACCCACGTCTGTAAGCCATTGCCTTCTAGGGTGTGCGGTAGCAGGAAGCTGGAGTGGAATTGAGGGCAGAGCTGGGACGTGACCCAGGATTAGGTGGAATTGTGGCAGCTTGTGGAGGCTGTTTACTGCAGAAGCACAGGGGGCTCCCAGTGCTCTTGGACTTGACGGTCTCTGACGGCTGTATTCTGCTCAGCGCTATGATCGCCCTTTCTCAGGTCCACTTGGAAAAGCATTACGGAGCCTGTCCCCAGATGCAGGCGAGGGGACTCGGCCTCACCGTGCGCGCAGCCCTCGGTTCACAAACAGACAGGCGCCCCCAAGCTCAGACCCTGACCTGCGATCTCTTCTTTCCTTTGACAAACTTGCTTGTAGAGAGCCTGTCCTGGAAAGCAAGACATTCCACCGCTGTAGTTTTCAAGTCGTGAAGATAAGCGCAGGACGATTGGCTGAAGGGTTAAGACGTAGGTCAGGACACCTGCATCTCGAATAGGAGTGCCTGCATTGGAGTCCTGGCTCCGCTCCCAGGTCCACCTTCTGGCGGTGTGATGGCCCAAGTGGGAAAAACTGGTTTGAGTTCCTAGCTTCGGCCCCAGCAAGATCTGTGGCAGGCACGTGGGGAGCGACCCAGTGGGTGTGAGCCCTGTCTGTCTGTTTCTCTCAGTCTATTGCTTTGTCTTTCTCTCTGTGTGTCCCAAATAAATAAGAAGCCGAATCTATTTTATTCAATGGGGAGTCCTAGAAGAGATGAGTCGTTAGAAATAGACGTTCAGTTGAAGGGCTCCAGTGCACCTGGGGTCATGGCCCCTGGAGGAAAGGGGTGGGTGACAGCGATGGCAAAGGCATGCGGGCTGGGAGCGCTGGTGCTGCCGGGGTCTGTGCTGGCGTGGCGGATAGGATGTGCTGGAGTTGTGCGCACACCTGTGCCGCTGTGAACCCTGGGGGGCCAGAGCGGCTGCAGCTCCCTGCTGGGGACAGTGGCTATGGGGGGCTGTCTGATTGCTGCCCAGGCCCAGGCCTGTGTGGACAAAGTACAGAGTGTGCCGCGGGACACGGACCTGAGAGGACAGCGGCGGCGCGGTGTTTTCCTGAAATCAAACACTGCCGCACACCCCCCCCCCCCCCCCCCAGCTCCAGTCCCTTTGCTCAGATGCAGCTAGCACAGGCAGTGTTTAGTGTCCGGGTCAGAAGTCTAAGCGGCGGTGAATGTTTAACCACATCCAAGGACACCTGATAATCGTTAATGGCCGTGGAGGTGCAAGAGGAGCACAAACAAGAACTCTGAGGGCAACAGAGCCAGGAGGCAGCCGTGCCCCGTCACTTCTCCAAGTCCACGGAAAGAGCACACAGCCTGGGAGGATGGACTCAGAGGTGGGCTTTCGAAAAACTTCCGTGTTTGTCTGAGAGGCAGAGACTCAGAGAGCCTCCCCTCAGCCCCCTCCATCGGCTGGCTCACTCCCCAGATGCCCACGAGCTGAGAACTCAATCCTGTTCTCCCTCATGGGCGGCAGGGTGAGCCATCACCGCGCCTTCCCGGGACTCGCATCAGCAGGGACTCAGACCCAGGTCCTCCAGTGTGGGCCGCAGGTACCTTAACCAGTGTGCTAAGCACTGGGCTAGACACTAGCTCTCGAGGTGGGCGCTGGAAGGTATTTCAGAGAGACACCTGCTGGAATTTGATAGCAGATGTAGGACACCCTCTTCGAGAATGAAGCCTCTGGAAGATGAGAGAGCAATGAGACTCGAGGGCCCAGAACAGAAGGGGACACGGGCATAGCATGTCCCCTGCTGCTTTCTCCAGGATCAGATACTTCCCTAAACCGCCTGCAGGGATCGCAGCTTTGAGGCCTGGCGCCGTTCCTGCAAAGCATTGCTGTGCATGTGTCCGAGGGGCAGCGTGGGATGCGGCTTTCTCAGGGGACAGCCTGCAGACCGGAGGCTGAAGCACCATTGTGCCCAGTCTTCCATCTGCTGGTTCACACCCCAGATAGCCACAACAGCCAAGGCTGAGCCAGGCTGGAGCCAGGAGCCAGGAGATTCTACTGGGTCTCCCATGTGGGTGTAGGGCCCCAAGCACTTGGGCCGTCTTCTACTGCTTTCCCAGGTGCGTTAGCAGGAAGCTGGATCAGAAGTTGACACGCCCCCCCCCCCCCCCAGCTTCTTGCTGGAAGGTGCACAAGGCTGGCAGGTGCACAGGGCTGGCCTGGGGAGGCCGTGGCTCCCACCAGGCACCCTCAGCGGAGCTTCCCTCCAGGTTGACCACACAGCACCTAGTTCATGGAGCCTGCCAAGAATTTTGTCTGAGGTGCTTGATGGCGGCTTGTGTCTCTGATTTGTAAGATTCTGCCTTCACTTCCGTGGCTGGAGGCCATCGGGCATTGCCAAGTTCCCGCCTTTGTCCAGCAAGCATTTCCTGACTGAGCAGCCGCTGTGCAGCCGGCGCTGTCGTGGGCGTGGGGAAGCGGGAGCAGGACGCAGGCTCTGCTCCCTGCACAGGAAGCACCCCTCTGCATGAGGAGCGCGGACCCCCGCTGTGGTGGGACAATCACCTGCGGCCTGCAGCCCCTAAGGGTGAGCAGAGGCCGGAGGTTGCGTCTGCGAGCCTGCACAGGGCTCAGTGGGGATGGAGGGTGCAGCTCAGTGAACATTTGTCTTCAAAATTCGGAATTTCCTTCCACTCCAGGAACCGAAGAAGGGAGAGTGAGGACAGATTATCTGTGGATCTAGAACCCATTTGGTTCTCCTGATTGAGATCTTAAGGGCATTAAGTGCTCATGTTAACGCCCTGACCCCCGGGTCAGCAGAATCCCAGTCGTGATAATTAGCTCTCATCACGCAGTTAGTGACCTGTGTTCAGGCAGCACCGTGCATGGTGTTATGGCGCCTGCCTTTCCTTTCCCACTGAAAAGTGGACAGGCCCTCGAAGCAGGGACTCCGTCCCAGTCCCACGAGGCAATGGCGGCCTCGGAGGATGAGAGCGGGCTCGTGTGCACTTGAGCTCGACCCTGTTTAGCCCCGAGGAAGTGAATGAGGCACAGTATTCCCTGACACACACAAGCCTCTGATCCCTGCCTCCTCTGGGAGAATGGGAATGGGCCATATTGGGTCTTCAGGTACAGGCTGCTTCTCGCCTTTCCCAGACTTTGAGCCCCATGATGTGGGGGAGGGGCTGGCTGCCAGGAGTCTGCAAACATTGCCCTCCCCCTCGGCAGGATCAGGGCACAGGGTGCTGGGGTGCAGCCTCCCGCCTTCCTCTGGACCCTGGATCCCGGCAGTGGAGACATGTTTCAGGCGCAGTCTCTCAGGTCAGGTTTACTGCTGTCTAATTTGCCTGCAGTAAAGCCTATCCTTGTAAGGGGTATGGCTCTGGTCCCCGCCGCCTTCTGTGCTGGCTGCCAGCCCAGGGCCATCCTCAGCCTCTAGGGCCCGCCTGCACTAGGTGTGAGGTCGAGGAGTGGGCAGGGCCACGCTCCCTGCAGAGCTCTGGGGGCGGCCCCTTCCCGCTTCTTGCTGCCCTGGGTGACGCTGGCCACCCGCCCTTGGCATTGCATGGCTCGCAGATGCTCCTGCTCTGCCTCCGTCTTCGCATGGACTCCCCTCTGAGTAGCTGTGTCTGTGTCCAGATGTCCCCTCTCTATCAGGACACCTGATGGACTCCAGTATGACCTTGTTTCCAAATAAGGTCGCATGCTAAGGTTCTCTGCACTAGGACTTGGACACATTTTTCCGGCCACCATAGCCCCTTAGTGATGCCTGCAGTGTCCGTTCTGCCACACAGGGAACGCCTCCCCAAGCCGATTCAGGTGCCGACCCTCTGGGATCGTCACGGGGTGGCCACCCCATGGCTCCTGCCTTCAAGGTTCCCCCCCATCCTGTGGCAGCTGACACTTGCTCAAGGAGCTGTGGACCGCCGAGGCTGCCCGAGACCCGGCCAGTGTCAGGCCGCGTCCCCTGAGGGTTCATCTGTGACATCCAGGACGAGGAGTCGTGACTGGTGCCCGTGGGGTGAGTCGTGAGTGTAGGGACAGGTGGAGATGGCAGGCAGGAGTGGCCAGGTGCCCTGCCTGCCTTCTTTCCCTCAGGCTGTGGCTGCCTGGGTTGTGAGTGGGTGGAGGCCCTGTGGGACTGTCACGGCTCTGGGTCCCGGATCATAGGAAGGAAGGGCATAGAGAGGGAGCTGCGTTCCAGGGGGAGGCCTTCCCGGCCAGCTTCCCCCACCCTGCCGCTGTCCTGGGTAGATCGCCCTGTTTCTCAACAGCATGCCGGGGGGCCGAGCCCTTGGCTGCTAGATTGTGGCCCTCTGCTCTGCTTGAAGCCCCCCGGTGCTTTCTGGAAAGGGAACAGTGTTGCTGTTCTAACATTGTTTCGGCACTTGGATTAGGAAGCTCTTAGGCGAGCAACATTGCCTGACTCGGAGGAGAACGCGCAGGTAACAGTGACGTCGCTGTCCTGGACCGCTCTCTGTGGGTTTTGCTGAAAAGGCTGGGCATCCTTCCTTGTGCCCCAGAAGTAAAATGGCCCGAGCTCTTGGCTGCCTCACAGCGTGGAGCTGGCTGGGCTGCCAGCGGTGGGGGAGGGAGCACCAGCTCCACGGTGGCTCAGGGCAAGTCTGGAGGCCTCCGTGAGAGGCTGGACAAAGTCTGATGGTTTGTCTGGGCGGTGGGGTGTTCACAAGGTCATGAGGAGGTGGTGCCGCAGTGTGGACGGGGTGGATGCCTGACATTTGGGGCCACTTGGGGGCCACTGTCCCTGGGGGTCTGGTCAATCTATGGAAGAAACAGCCTGAGTAGCAGTTTCATGGTGAGGAACAAAACTGGTGTGTGAAGCCCCCCACAGAGAAGGCAGACCCTGGTCTCTCCTATACTCTGAGTTCAGACCCCAAAAAAGCTGCCTCCAGAGTACAGGTGACCTGGATAACCCAGCGCAGGGTCCGCATAGGCAGGGCCCAGTCCTGACCTGTCGCAGCCTGCAGTTGGGTTAAGGTGGTCTCACATCACTAGGGCCTCAGACCCCTGGCAGAAGCAAATCGATGTTCTTTGTAGAGCTTATCGTGGGCTTCTAAGAACTGCTTAGTATGTTAGAAAACTTATTTGAGAGGCAGAGAGACAGGTAGAGATTGCCTATGCACTGGCTCACTCTCCAGGTGCCCACCGTGGCTGGGGTTGGGCTGGGCTGAAGGCAGGAGCCAGGAATTCAATTCAGGTCTCCCAGGTGGTGGCAGGGGCCCAGTCACCTGAGCCATTACTATGGCCTCCCAGTGTCTGCATTAGCAGGATGCCGGAGTCAGGAGGGTGAGCTGGGAGTCAGACCAGGTGGTCTGACAATGGGATGGGGCATCTTAACCACTAGGCTAAACAGCTTTCCAATACAAGGTGCCCTTACTGTGCACGGTTGCATTATGCAGGAAGTTCCGTTTCCACAGTTTACTTCGCAACACCTGTCCCCCACTCCCTGACAACACAGCCCAAATTTCAGTCAAGTGCCACCGCTGGCTCCCAGTCCACCAGTTGCCATACAGATAACATGCACATCCATGTCATAGGCAGCAGCCAGTCACATCACTTCTTTGAGTTGCTCTGTGATTGGTCCCTGAGCCTGTCAATCAGGCCACACACAGGCTACATCACATGGGTTGGGCTGCCTCCTTGGCTCCCAGTGATGAATTCAGAAAGTGGAGGAGCAGGGGCCGGCCGTGGTCTAGCAGTTAAGATGCCTTCTGTGATGCCAGCGACCCTTGTAGTGCTCGGGTTCAATTCCCAGCTCTGGCTCCTGATTCCAGTTCCCTACTAACACAGACTGAGAGGCAGCTGGGATGGCTCATGTCACTGGGTCCCTGCCATCCACGTGAGGAATCTGGATCAAGTTCCTGGCTTCTGGCTTCAGTCCCTTCTCCTCCTCCACATTTGGGTGTTGGGCATTGAAACAGTATATGGGAACTCTTTCTATCTGCTTCTCTTCTGTGTGTCTCGATGCCTCTCAAATAAGTGGAAAAAATATCTTTTTTTTAAGTAGAGGAACAAAAGAAGAATTGGCCCAAAAGACGAGAATGCAGCAAACGGGAGTGCACGCTCAGCCTGGTGGGGAATGAGCTGGTTTAAGACACCTGCATTCCACATCAGGGTGCCTGGCTTGGATTCCTGGCTCCGTTCCTGACTCCAGCTTCCTCCAGGGCAGACCCTAGGAGGTGGTGATGATGGCTCGAGTAATCGGGTGCCTGCCACTCATGTGGCAGATCTGGATCTGGATTGAGTTCACAGTTCCCAGCTTCTGCCTTGGCCCAGCCCTTGCCCTTTGGGGCATATGGGAAATGAACCAGCAGATGACAGCTCTTTCTGACTCTCTGTCTTATAAATAAATATTTTTAAAAAGAGAGTAGCGGCCGGCGCCGTGGCTCAACAGGCTAATCCTCCGCCTTGCAGCGCCGGCACACCGGGTTCTAGTCCCGGTCGGGGCGCCGGGTTCTGTCCCGGTTGCCCTTCTTCCAGGCCAGCCCTCTGCTGTGGCCCGGGAGTGCAGTGGAGGATGGCCCAAGTGCTTGGGCCCTGCACCCCATGGGAGACCAGGAAAAAGCACCTAGCACCTGGCTCCTGCCATCAGAATGAGCACCGTGCGCCGGCCGCAGCGCACCGTCCGCGGCAGCCATTGGAGGATGAACCAATGGCAAAGGAAGACCTTTCTCTCTCTCTCTCTCTCTCTCTCACTGTCCACTCTGCCTGTCAAAAAATAAATAAATAAATAAATAAATAAATAAATAAATAAAAAGAGAGTAGCAAAAAGTAACCAGCAGATTATAACTCAAGAAGTAAAATTAGACTTGAACACAAGTGGAGTTACAGAAAGAGCTGTGTTGCTAGTGCAGGTTGCTGCACAGTGACGGTCACCTGTCACATATCTGAGGAAGCTGGCTGTGATCTTTACCCTTTACCCTTGGAGATGGAGCAGCGGAAGTGATCCCACTGCACTGTGCAGGAGCTTACAGAGATAACACATGGTGTTGAAAGTGCAAAGGATGAGAGGCTGGAAGACGGACTGAAAGGGAGTCTGGCTGCTCTCAAAGGTGCCGAGAAGGTGCTCGCTCCGGCTCGCAGGTGACGCGGCGGGAAGATGCAGTACCTTGATCAAGCTGCTGTTTTTACAGAAGACTGAAGAGCTTGGATTCTCAGAGTTCCTGATCTTTTAGGTTACAGTGTACCGCATATGAGTTTTACTTGACTTTTTAATTTCCCTGTGCATTTACAGCCAATAGTAAATGCTTTAAATATTTTAACAGAAAAATTTAAGTTGTAATTTCCCCTGTGGATTGTTAAAATCATGCCCCACATTTCTGCTCGTATGATCCTTCCTGTGCATCAGGACTGTGTAGTGACGAGCACACAGCAAAATCTGCCAAGTGTGGGAGGCAAGAAGACCTCTGAACCAGCAGAAAAATAGGTGGTTTTTAGTCACAGGCCCATGTGACTCTAAATATTAGCTTAGAAGACATGGTCTCTGAATTCAAGAAGAATTCAAGAGGATGAAAGATAACTTTTAAATTTGAGAAATAGAGTGACAGAGAAAGAGCTCCCGCCCATGAATTCACTGAATTCACTCCCCAGAGGCTCACAAAGGCCAGTGCCATGCTAGCCCAAGTCTTGGAGCCAGGGTCTCAGCTAGGCCTCCCACATAAATGGACAGGGACTCAGTCACTTGAACCATCACCTGCTGCCTCTCAGAGTCTGCATCATCAGAAAGCTGGAACTGGGAGCCAGAGCTGGGATATGAACCTGGGTACTCCAAAATAGGATATAGGCATGCTAACCAGTGTCTTAACTGCAAGGCCAAACACTTACCCTGAGACTGAGAATTTTGGTAGAACACTAGAAATTCTATTTTTAAAAAAGACATGGATTTGAAAATAAACAAATAGAAATGACAATTACAAAATTATGTGCTCTGTGAATATATAAAACAATAGACAGAACTACAGAGAGAACTGGTGAATTGGAAGGCAGATCATAAAAAATAGGTAAAATAAGGCACAGAGACAAAGGGATGGAAGTGCAAATGTATACTGAAGAATTCTACCCTACATATAGTTGAAACCCTGGGAGGAGGAAGAAAGAAAGGGGCAGATGCAAATGTGAAGAGATAGTGCCTGAAGTTTTTTCCAGTACTGATGAGATACCCCAAGTCACAAATACAAGACTCTTAAAGCTCTAAAGCAGAATTTTTAAAAATCCAAACCTAGGTAAATTATAGTAAAATTGCTGAAAGAAAAACATAATCTCAAAAGAAGCTAGAAGTCAAAGAATAGATATTACCTTCAAAGAGGCAACAATAGACAGAGAACACACTCCAGAACGGGAACAATGGAAGTCAGAGACGGTGAGAAAGGTTTTCAGTGTGTGAGTGTTAGGTAAATTCTTAAAAAGTAATCATGCTTCAAATGATGAGATGCTTCTGTATTTATATCAGACCTGTACATTAAAATCCACAAAACATTGTGAGGGAAATTTTAAACCTGAACAAGTGGCAACTTATACCATGCTTTTCACTGTCATTAAAATGGCCATCATCCCCTAAAATCAACCCCAGATTCGTAGCAGCTCAAGTCACATCTCAGCATGCCTGTTTGTGGAATTTGACAACTGATTCTAAACTTTATGTGGAAAGGCAAAGATCTGAGAGTAACTAAAATGATTTTGAAAAAGAGCAAAGCACTTGGAGAACTTAGGCAAATCAAGAATTTTTATCAAGCCACAGTTATCTAGACAGCATGGTGTTGATATTAAAATAAACAGATGAGTGGGACAGAAGAACAAGTCCAGAAACAGGCCCACATGTAGGTGGTCAGTTGATCTTGAGCCAAGTGTCAAGTCATTTCAGTGGGGAAAGATAATCTTTTCCACATATGATGCTGGGCCCACCCTCATCTCACATCACATAGAAAAGAAAAATAATTACTATATACAAATGTTATTAGATAGCATGTTATATTAATTTGTAATAATGCATTATCATATAATAATTACAACTACTGTTATGGCAATGAGTCATAGTGTTAGAACCATAAGCTTTCCAGAAAAATTTCTTAAATATGATTGAAAAAGCATGAACTATAAAAAGATGGTCATCATCTAAATCATAATCATAAACTTTTGCTCATCAAAATGTAAGAAAATGAGAAGTCAAGCCAGAGGCTTGGATAAAAATAATCACAAAGCACATAGCTGATGAAGGACTTGTATCTGGAATAAGCAAAGAACTCTTCCCATTCAATAATAATACACAACCAAATTAAAAATGAGTGGAAATTTTGAACTAACTCTCTAACAAAGGGCATGTTATGTGAGTGGGTGGCAGGTAAGCACCTGAAAAGTTGTTCAATGACACTGGCCTTCAGGTGGCTGCAAACCAATAATAGTAGGTAGCACCTGTTAGTGGAGAACACCACTACACACCCACTAGAATGGCCAGGCAACTGTCCAATGGGGTGTGAACATGTGGTCAGAGAACTCTCATACATTGCTGAGGGCAGTGTAAAGCATATGAGCCACTTTAGAAAAGGTTTGACCACTTACATTATTAACAAAAATATTGTTTACCTGGAGAACTCAACACTCAAACATTGTATAAGGCCTTTTTATCCCAGTGTATTGGAGAATACTTTGCTAACCCAATCCTATCACCAAAATCCAAGATGTAATTCATGGATGCTATGAAAACCCTCTTCTAGATTGAAATTCAGAAGCACGAAAACTGAAAAGCCAATGTATAAGCATGACTTCCAACTAAATGGTATTCTGGAAAGGCAAAACCATGGAGACAGTGAAAAGACCAGTGTTTGCAGGTGACTCAGAGGGAAGGAGGGAGAGACAAGACAAAGAGTTAGAGCACAGGGCATTTTTAGGGCAGTGAAACTCTCTGAATGGAACAATGGTCATCTTATACATCTGTCAAAACCCATAGAATTTACAACACAAAGAGTGAGCCCTAATGAAAACTGTGGACTTTACTTAATAGTAATATATCAGCACTGGCTCTTCAGTGATAACCAATGCCCCTCCCCAGTGTAAGAAGGCAGTATTGAGAAAGCTGTGGTGGGGATGAGGAAGGAGATGGGAGTGCTGTTACTTTCTGTTCAGTTTTTCTGTAAAACTGAAGCTGCTCTAAATAATAAAAGTCAATTAATTATTAAAAGTGTATATATTATATACCTGGGAATAAGCCTTAAAAAGATAGATCAGATATTTACTCGGAAAATTGACCACATTATCAAGAGATATACAGCCCAAAGAAACAGATATACCATATTCACGGAAGGGACCACTCAGTGCTGGAAAGATGCCAGGCTAGGGATCTGAAAGTGATGCCCAGCACGTGCAGATATCTGACGTGTTGACTTGACACACACATCTGATGTCAGACGATGTAAGTCACTGGGAAGCCCCCTCCCTTCATGAACTTTATGGCAGAAGGTTCCCTCTTTCTCTGAAACAGCTTGCTTCTGTTTGCATGTGTCCTTGTTTCTTTCAGAAAGAATTTGTTCTGTGGTCAGCTCTTGTCTTTCCATCACTGGCAGCAGCTGTGGACAGGCTCCTTTCACAGGTTCATGACTTGAGATAAGAATTGTGAGCGAGATAGGGAATAGTGTTCAGAATTCACTATCCATATTCGACTCATTCAGTCAGCAGTGAACGCCTGCCTCACGGGGTGGAGGGCGCTGTCAGAGGGGAATTCCGCCTCGAGGAGTTAGCGATTAGTTGGCCAGAAGGGTAACAGTCAGTACCTGTGCAATTCAGAGGAGAAACCAGGTTCTTCCAGCCAGGGGATCCAGGGGGCTTTTGGGAGAAGTACTTGAGCTTCCTCTTGAATGAGTGAGAATGGGTGGCCTGCCAAGGCAGAAGGAATGGTGTGAATTATGGAGGCGGGAAAACATGGGGAGGGTCTGGCAAATGCAGGGTGGTTTATTTTGGCCAAAGTACAGGTGTGCTGAGGGAAGTGGAGAGAAGATTAATTCTTTCAGGATCACACATCATCGGATATTTACCGAGTGCCTTCTCTGTGCCAGGCATCGTTCTAAGCATCGGGATGCAGCTGTGAGTGCAAACCCACAAACACCTGTTCTCATGGTGGGGAGGAGGTAGAGAGTGAGCAGGCCCTGTGTTTGTAACTTGATGTGTTGCAAGATGCCAGGTGCAGCAGGAAGAGCAGGCAAAGAGCAGGTGAGGGGTCAGGAGCCCGGGAAAAGTGAGGGCACCACAAGGATGTCCAAGTTGGCCAGGCAAGGAGGAATTACATGTCGGGGAGGGCTAGACGCAGGCCAGGCGAGAGCTCAGCAGAGCAGAAGTGATAGGAGAGCCCTGGCAGAGTGGGCCGCCGGCCAAGCTCACTGGAGGATCAAAGAGGAGGTGTGACTGCAGGACTGTCCTCGAGAGGGAAACACATTGTCCCTGGGTAGATGCGATACAGGTCACCCTGGAGGCCTCGGGACATTGTGAAGTCTCAGCTGCAGAGTGAGGTGGGTGGGCTTCTGGCATCTGCTCTGATTTAGCTGCTGAAAGACTCCCTGTGGCTGGTGTCAGGGTCAAGGGCAGAGCCACAGGTCAGTGATGAGGCCAACAGGGCTTACTAAAGGCCTGGGCTGGGCCTGGGAAGCAAGGCAGTGAGGTAGGAAGGTGCTGCACTGCCTGGGGACATAGCGGCTTTGACTTTGGGTCCAGTCTGCCTGCTGAGCAGCTGGCTCACCTTGGGTGACGTCTCTTTCCTTACCTGCAAATCCAGGTACTTGGAAGCATGCTCCTCGGAGGAGTCCCTCTGAAGGAGGAAGAATTATCAGAGCCTTCCTTCAGTTGATGAACCTGGCAGCCGTGCAGGAGACTCTTGGGAGAGAAGACGACAGGCGCTGGAGGTGGGGGTGGGGGTGGGGGTCCGGGCCGGAAGGAACGATGCTGTGAGCTCAGGTGGTGGCAGCCAGATGGAGCCTACAGCATGGATGTGAGTCACTGGAAAAGAAAACAGCCTTTGCAAACCAAGTGGTCCCAAGGTCCGTAGCTGTCACTGTGTGCAGACATGAAAGACTGAGGTCACAGCAGGGCGTGTTACGGCTGAGGCATGTTCACCACTGTTGTGGCCCCAGAGACCGGTGCCTGCAGACAGGGGGAACACTGGACACCTGCGGACAGGAGATGCTGTGGGTCCTGCTGTGGGCCCGATGTGGTCGCATCATCAGTGACCCCAGGAACCTGAGTGTCTCCTTGAGGGCCTTGGCGCTGGATCTTCCTAGTCAACCCGCGGCAGTTTTCCTGTTTCTCTTGTTTTTATGCTGGGCTTTCCTTTATAAGCAGAGAGTTGCATTTTTTTGCTTTAATAGCTTGCTTCTGTTCCCTTAGTGTTCTTGTCTCTTTAAATTGTGTTTCTCCTTGTTTCTCCAGAGCAGGGTTTGTTCCACGGTCAGCTCCTGAAGCATAGGATAGGTGTGACCAGGCAGACACTGTAGCCACTCCTTTCACATTCTTATGTGGGGGTTTACGGATGATGAAGTTCTTAGAGTTCTTTGATTTGTCATGTTAAATCGGCAAGGAAGCTAAGTAGCTCTGGGAACCGCTAGTTGCAAATAGGAGAGCCGTGTTCGCTCTTCCAGCTGGCAGACTGACAAAGCCCAGGGCGCATATGTCACTGCAGAGGCCCGGAGCCTGGTTGGGAACCAAGCTTGAGTGGGATGTGAGACACCTTGAGGTGGAGGTTTCAAATGAGTTCTTCCACAGAGTCCTACTGGACCCAAGTCACTTCCAGGAGGTGTTCAGGCAGTGTCTATGTTCTGTTTAAAAGAGCAGAGCTGGAACCATACATGTTAAAAATGCCATTGTCATGTAATATACAAGCTGTGGAAGTGGCTGGAGGTTAAAAGGGAATGGCCATGATATGCCGTGCCTCACCTTCAACTGGATCCTGCATTGGAGGGGGCAGAGTGCCCTCAAGGACAGAGCTGGGCCAGCTGACAGAATTTCAAAGTGAGTGGCAGAGGTTTGATTCTCTGATGCCTCTGCTAACACTGGGGAGCATACAACAGTGTGTAGGAGAACATCCTTACACTTAGGAAACGTACAGTTCAGTACTTATGGGAACGGGGCAAAGCTCACACTCAAACACCTACACACATTTGGAGGGTGCTTTGAAAAGCTTGTGGGAAAAATGAATTAAAATAAATTATTTTGTGCAAAAATATTGAAATTCATGCATAGTATACATATTCCATCATTTTTTTTTTATTTGAAAGGCAGAGAGACAAAAAGACAAAGCTCCCATCTGCTGGTTCACTCCTTAAATGCCCAGAACAGCCAGGCCTGGGCTGGGCTGGGCTGAAGCTGGGAGCTAGGAACTCAGTCCAACGGCAGGGACCTGACTCCTTGGAGCATCACATCACCTCTCAGGGTCTGCTTTGGCAGGAAGCTGGAGTCAGGGCTGGGACCACGAATGGAGCCCAGGCATTAGGATACAGAATATGGATGTCTTAACCCCTATCATAACCACCGTGTCAATGCCTGTCTTTCCCTAATCTCTTGGAAGGCCCTTTGGTTGCATGCATGTCAGAATTCAGAATTTTTGGCACCAAAATGAACTTTTGCTTTGCATTTTGCTAAACTCCTTAAAGTGCCGTCATGTGTGTGCACATCCATACCTTTGAAGAGAGAGCAAACAGGGTAGCTGGCAGCCATCATGAAAGCAGGCATGATGCTGTTTATGCTACTTTTTGTTCGTCAAGTTTCTGTAAGTGAGATTACCTCCAAATTAAAAGTCAAAAAGCAAACAAACAGGGCAATTTATATATGATACGTCCCTGCTGCATTTATTACCATGTTTGGATTGAAAGCAGCAGATCAAAACACATGGGTAGCAGATCACTTGTTCGTAAAATATCATTCCTCTTTTACCTTCCTCTAGGCACTTTTTCTAAAATTAAATTCTTTTTTAAAAATTAAATTCTTAACAATTCTGAGATGGTTGTAAGTTCACATGCAGCTTTACTACATACTACAAGGGGCAGGCACCTGGCCCATGGTCCTGGGACAGGCATCTGTTATAGTTCTTAAGATGTTGCTTGGGTGCCCACATCTTATGTGGGTGTTCCTGAGTGTGAGTCTCAACTCCATTCATGATTCCAGCTTCCCATTAATGCACACCCTGGGAGGCATCTGGTGATGGTTCAAGTACTTGGGTCCCTGCCACCTTTTGTGGGCAGCCTGGGTTGTTTCTGGCTCTTGGCTTCAGCCTGGTCTGACACCAGCCATTGTGGGTATCTGGGGAGTGGACCAGCAGATGGGAGCTCACTCTGTGTCTCTCTGCCTCTCGAATGAATGAATGAATGCAGAGATATCTGCAGTACTCTATTGTTGCTGTAGATTCGTTTTGAGAGAAGCGAGATGGGGGCAAGAGGCATGGAGTCATGACACAGACACCAGGAGTTGGGTGAAAGTGGGCTAGAGGTGAGCAGCTTGCAGACTCGTTTAGTTCAGTTGGTGCAGCAGCTTATATAGCCAAGGCAGCCAATCCAGTCAAGGGGTGGTTTATGCCGTAACCAATCACTGCCTATTGCCAGGCAGGCTCCTTTGCCAGGTGGGTTCCGAAGTCATTCCTGAGTAACTGACACTCACTTGCCAGTGGCCATCTTGGCACGGCCTTCTCATTCCACCATATTTCCCCCTTTTCATTTATTTTTGAGCAACAGGAGGTATGATCCTTGGCCATACCATCGTTGACCCTGTTTCCATGTGGTCTCCATACATGGCTGTGCCTGTCTTAGGTTGTCCCCCAGGGGATCTTACCCGTCATTGACTAACCTGTCCTCAAAATGGGAAACCACAGGAGTGCTTGCTCAGATTTGGGTAGGAATGAGGAACAATGGTAATCAGAAATGCTGTGACCACACGCAGGCTGTGGGCCGTTTGAGTGGCTTACTAGAGCAAGTGGGGTATAAAGCAATAGCGGATGTGGCTGTGGGCAGTTCCTTAGGGCAGGATGATAGGGCAGCAGCTTGACAATCGGTAGCAGGTGTGTCCACTAACAAGGTGGACTCTCAGTCTTGTTCAGCTGGTTCTGGCTGACTGTCAGTTGCAAGCTTGATGTTTCTGGCTGGTACCCAAATGGGCTCTCCTACAGTCTCTGGAAAGACACAGACATATCCTCAGCTCTTGGTTAGCAGAAGCCTTTTTACGGGCCTTGGTATCCTGGGCCTGAATTCTGCATTCCCTCCAACATGAAAGACAAACATGCAGATGGGATGGGGTCTAATGGCTTCCCTGAGAGCCTGGGGTGCCCAGCGACTGCCACAAATGTGGGAATCCTCACTAGGTGCGGATGGGATGACCTCACATGGGTTATCACCTCGAGGTTGTCTAAGTTCATACCACGGGTATTTGGGGGGTGGCTGACCAGGCATTGCTGTGTTGTCTGCTGTCATGTCATTTTCACTGTCAGAGCTCTCTCCCCAAGTCATCAACTGTTACCTGTGAGGCAGTGTCCTGGAGTGACAAGCTCTTATCATTCACAGATTCATTATGTTTGGTAATCTGTCTGGGCTTCTGAGAGGAGGCTATCTTTCCCATGTTTGAGCACTTAAGAGCAGTGCACCACACCAACTCTACCCAAACAAGAGACATCCACAGCACTGCTGCCATAACAAAACAAATTCCTAGCACCTCAGCAGCATTATGGAGGGGGTTCCCTACGTTAGATGAACAGAGAGTGGTGTATCAGATCGTAAGTATGTCCTGTGCTTAGTGGGGAACTTCCTTGATTTGTTAGGTCAAGGCTGTATGCCCACAAGGTGTCTCCGGAGCATCACCTCTCTTGAGTGAGGGACTTGGTTCCAAATCCTGGGATGATCAGTCCCTTATGTGAACTCCTAGGCGAACCAAAAGGAAAAGGAGAAGCCAATAAGTGGTGTTATACTTCTGGGTGGTGTGTGCCTAACCCGGGATCACTTCAACTGAGGACAAGGACAAGGAAAGGGGCGTAGGAGGGGGTTCTGTGCTCCCCCTTACAGAACCGAACAGCACATGAAACACTGAGGGGCCTACTTGCTGAAATCAAGGGGGGACCTTGCCAATCGGACATACCGTCTCTCAGTCATGTTGGTTCCAGGTGTTGCTGTGGACTCGTTCTGAGAGGAGAAGTGCAGTGGGGGCACGAGGCACGGAGTCATGACAGACACTGGGAGTTGAGTGAAAGTGGGCTAGAGGCGAGCAGCTCACAGACTTGTTTATTTCAGTTGGTGCAGCAGCTTATATAGCCGAGGCAGCCAATCCAGTCAAGGGGCGGCCACTGCCTGTTGCCAGGCAGGCTCCTTTGCCAGGTGGGTTCCGAAGCGCTTGCTTGCCAGTGCCACCTTGGCACGGCCTTCTCATTCCACCACACTATCCAGTCTCCACAGTGGCAGCATCGCACAAAGAGAGTGGAGTATCACAGCCAGGGTATTCACATAGATATGGTCAAGATACAGAATAGCCCCTCACCCCATGATGCCTTAGGATGATATCTAATAGTCACAGTGACTTCCTTTCCACCCTACACCTTCCTTAACCTTGGCAACCATTAATCTTTTCTCCGTTTCTATTATTTTTCTCATTTTGAGATGTTTCCTGTTGAATCGTGCAGTCTAGTTTTGGGAGTTGGATTTGTTTCCTTCAGAGTAATTCCTATGTGATCCACCCGAGTTGTTGGGTGCATTTGTGGTGGTTCCTTTTTGTTGCTGGGTCATAGTCCATGGTGTGAATGGACCAGAATGTGTTCAACAGTCACTCACTGGAGGATTTTGAGGTTGTTTCCAGTTTGGGATTATTACAAGTTAAGTTGCTATGAACGTCTGTGTGCTAGTTTTCTTTATAAATGTTGCTTTGTTTAAAATAGCTCTATTGAGCTGTAATCCATATACCACTTAAACTGTACAGTTTGGGGGCAGGCATTGGGCACAACAGTTAAGATGCCACTTTGGATGCCCACATCCCACACTACTTGGCATACCTGGGTTTGAGACCCAGCTGTTTCCCATTCTAGCTTCCTGATAATGTACACCCTGGGAGGCAGCAGGTGATGGCCCAAGTACTGGACTCACTGCCATTCATGTAGCAGACCTGGATTGAATTCTGGGCTCCTCCTGGCTTTGGACCAGCCCAGCCTCAGCCATGGCAGGCCTTTGGAGAATGAACCAGCGGATGGAAGCTCTCTCTGTGTCATAGCAGGAGAACACTCAGTCCTTCCTCACTGAGTGTAGTGTTAGCCGTAGGTTTTTGTAGATGTTCTTTGTCAAGTTGAGGATGATCTTCTCTATTCCAAACTCACTGAGAGCTTTTATTGTGGCTGAGGAGCAGGGAGCTATTAGATATTTGTCAAGTACTTTTTCTTTTTTTTTTTTTTTTTTTTTTACAGGCAGAGTGGACAGTGAGACAGAGAGAAAGGTCTTCCTTTTGCCGTTGGTTCACCCTCCAATGGCCGCCGCAGACGGCGCGCTGCGGCCGGCGCACCGCGCTCATCCGATGGCAGGAGCCAGGAGCCAGGTGCTTTTCCTGGTCTCCCCGTGGGGTGCAGGGCCCAAGCACCTGGGCCATCCTCCACTGCACTCCTGGGCCACAGCAGAGGGCTGGCCTGGAAGAGGGGCAACCGGGACAGAATCCGGTGCCCCGACCGGAACTAGAACCCGGTGTGCCGGCGCTGCAAGGCGGAGGATTAGCCTGTTGAGCCACGGCGCCGGCCCAAGTACTTTTTCTATATCAATTAGTATGATCACATGATTTCTTTCCTTTAGTCTGTTGATGTGGCAGCTTCCACTGATTGACTTTCCAATTTAGTCTGCCTTGCAGACCTGGAGTCAGTCTTACTGTACACTTACTGTGGTGTATAATCCCTCTTGTACATTGTTGGATTTGAGTTGCTAATGTTTTGTTGAAGATTTTTTTGAAAGATTTATTTATTTATTTGAAAGGTAAAGTTAGAGAGAGGCAGAGAGAAGGAAAGAGAAAGGTCTTCCATCCACTGTTTCACTCCCAATGTCTGGAGCTGTACCCATCTGAAGCTGGGAACCAGGAGTGCAGGGGCCCAAGGACTTGGGCCATCTTCTACTGCTTTCCAGGCCACAGCAGAGAGCTAGATTGGAAGTGGAGCAACTGGTACTCAAACTGATGCCCATATGGGATGCTGGCACCTCAGGCAGCATCTTTACCCACTGTGCCACAGCACTGGCCCCACTGTTGAAGATTTTTATACCTAAGCTCACAAGCAATGTCAGTCTGTTTTCTATCTTTTTGTACTGATGTTGTCCGATTTTGGTATCAGAGCAATACCAACTTCATGAAAATGAATTGGGAAGTACTTCTTCCTCTTTATTTTTTTGAGAGGAGATCATAGAAATTGTCATGGTGCTGATTCTTTAAATATTTGATAGGATTCTCTATTGAAACTGGCTGATCCTAGAAATTTCTTTTTTAGAAGATTTTAAGTCATCATTTCAACTTTTTAAGTCATTCTAGTAATGTTAAGATTATTTATTTCATCTTGGTTAAGTCTGAGTAGTTTGTCATTTTTGAGGAATTGGTGTTTCTTGTTTGTTGAGCTGATGAGCCTAACATTATTTGTAGTGGTTCCTTATTAAACTTCTACTGCTTGCAGAAACTGTATTGAGATAATTTCATTCAGAATATAGGAACGAAACCAGACATTTGATGATTTGTATCTCGTCTCTGTATTTTTACCAGTCTTGGAGATTTATCAATTTTATTATTTTTTATAGAAAACCCAGCTGTTTGTTTCATTGATTGGGTTATTATTTTCCTGATTTCAGTGTCATGCATCACTGTTCTCCTGTTTTCATTATTTCCTCCCTTCTCCTGGCTTTAGGTTTCCTTTGCTCTTCTTTTCCCAGTTTCCTGAGATAGGAACTTGGATCAGTGTTTTGAGACCTTGCATCTTCTCTGTTGTAAGCATTAAATACACCAGTTTGAGACCTGGCTGCTCCTCTTTTGATCCAGATCTCTGCTGTATCCTGAGAAAGCAGTAGAAAATGGCCCAAGTCCTTTGGCTCTTGCACTCACATGGGAGACCCAGAAGTTCCTGGCTCCTGGCTTCGGATTGGCTCAGCTCGGGCCATTGTGGCCATCTGGGGAGTAGACCAGCAGATGGAAGACCTCTCTCTCTCTCTCTCTGCCTCTCTGTAACTGAGCCTTTCAAATGAATAAATAAGTATTTTAAAAATATTTATGGGGTTGGCACTGTGGCAGAGCAGGTTAAGCTGCTGTCTGCAGCACCGGCATCCCACATGGGTGCCAGTTTGAGTCCTAGCTGTTCCACTTCTGACCCAGCTCCCTGCTGATGTGCCTGGGAAAAGAAGTAGAGGATAGCTCAAGGGCTTGGGCCCCTGCACTCATGTAGGACACTCAGAAGAAGTTCCTGCCTCCTGGCTTCAGAAGATTCATTCTCTCTCTCTCTCTCTCTCTCTCTCCCCCTTCCAAATAAATAAATAAATCTTTTAAAAAAATGTATTCATTTATTTATTTTGAAAGGCAGAGCAATAGAGAGAGAGGGAAAGACAGAGATTTGCGATCTGCTGGTTCATTCCCCAAATGGCTACAATAGCTAGGGCTGGGCCAGGCAGAAACTAGGAACCTGGAACACTGTCTGGATCTCTCTTGTGGATGCAAGGGTCCAAGAACTTGGGCCATCATCTGCTGATTTCCTTGGGTACATTAGCAGGGAGCTGGATCAGAAGTAAAACAGCACTTCCGTATGTTACGCCAGCAATCGCAGGTGGCAGCTTGACCCACTGAACTACAGCACCAGTGCCTTGTGTTGTTTTCTAAAGTTTCTTTCTTTATTATTTGAAAGGGAGAGAGGGAGAGAGAGATTGATCCACTGGTTCACTCCCAAAATGCTTGCAACAGCCAGGGCTGGGCCGGTCGAAGCCAGGAGCCAGGAACTCCCATCAGGGTCTCCCATATGGATGGCAGGAACCCAAGTCCTTGAGCCATCACCTACCACCTTCCATGGTGCACATTAAAAGGAAATGAAACCAGAAGTGGAGCTGGGACTTGATCCCAGAAACGTGCTGTACCACCACACCTGCCCCTGGGGCCTCTTTTATAAGAGCACTGATCCCGCTCATAGGGGCTGCACCTTCATCATCTCGCCACCTCCTGACACCAGCACCTTAGTGGGGAAGGACTTCAGCACAGGAATTTAGAGAGGACACAGATATTGAGACAGTAGAGGAGAGGCTCTTCTCCTTGCCCAGATCCCACGGGGTCATAGGGGTCTTCAGATCTGCTCTGACCTCACTGTCTCTCTGCTGACTGCTAGCAGGTGATGGTCAAGTCCCCAGCTCTCATTGTGGGTATGGTCCTTTCTCCTTTCTGTCCCTGTTTGCTTTCTATAGCTTGGGACTTTATTGTTTGGTACATGTAGGATCATCGGTCTCCTGGTAGATGAATTCTTTTATCATTAGGTGATCCTTTTAGCACTTTATTTTTAAAAAGATTTTATTTATTTATTTGACAGGTAGAGTTATAGACAGTGAAAGAGAGAGAGAGAGAGAGAGAGAGAGAGAGAGAGAGAGAGAGAGAGGTCTTCCTTCCATTGGGTCACTCTTCAAATGGCAGCAATGGCCAGAGCAGTGCTGATCCAAAGCCAGGAGCCAGGAGCTTCCTCCGGGTCTCCCATGCGGGTACAGGGGCCCAGGGACCTGGGCCATCCTCTACTGCTATCCCAGGCCACAGCAGAGAGCTGGACGGGAAGAGGAGCAGCCGGGACTAGAACCAGAACCCATATGGGACGCTGGCGCAACAGGCACAGGATTAACCTCCTGTGCCACCGTGCTAGCTGCCCTTTTAGCTCTTTGCTATTTTGTTATGCACTCGTCAGTCCTCGAATTATGTCTCTGTTCAGGACTTCATTTTATGTAAAAGTTTGGTGGCCTGTCCTCCAAGATTCAAAATGAACTTGAAACAACCTTACAAATTCTTGATAAACCGAGTTTGGGCCCAGCTCACAGTGCGGAGCTGCAGCCGGGATTTGAGGATCTGAGGGAGACAAGTGAGTGTCTCCCTCTTGGCTGGATCAGATGGGCTCTTGGCTGCTTAAGATGTTGCACCTCCCATCAAAGCGCAGGATTTGATGTCCAGCTCCACCCTCAATTCCAGCTTCCTGCTAACGCAGGCCCTGGGGGGCAGCAGTAATGGCTCAAGTAGTTGGATGCCTACCTGGGAGACCTGGATTGAGTTCCTAGCTCTGAGAGTGGCCAATCTATTTCTGGCTGTTGCAGATACTGGGGGAGTGAACCAGCAGATGGGGACATGCTCTCTTTCTGCCTCTCAATAAATAAATAAATACTTTAAGAAAAAAAAAAAAAGACTGCTGCTTTTACACAAGGAGCTGTATCAGGACCTCAGATGTCGACCCAGGGAAAAAGCTCATAGAAAAATGAGATTAAAAGGTAATTTTATTTTGATGTCAAACAAATCATTACTATTTTTCACAATACACATTCCTGTGAGCTTTTTCTAGGCCTCCTGTGTTGGAGTCATAGGTCCATACCTAAGGAGGTACATTGGGCTCTCTGAGGAGACAGTGGATTTGGGAAGTGTAGTCTAGGGCAGGAGTTAGGCCTACTGATTGAGATGCCAGGTGAGATGCTCGCATCCCGTTATCGGAGTGCATGGGTTTGATTCCCAACCCTGGCTCATGATGCCAGCTCCCTACCAACACAGCAGTGATGGCTCAGGTGGTTGGGTTCTTGCCACTCACATGGGAGACCTAGATTGAGTTTCCTGGCACCTTGTGTTGGCCTGGCCCAGCTCCAACATTGCAAGTATTTGGGAAGTAAGCCAGTAGATGTCTATTCTCGTTTGTCTCAGAAACTTAAAAAAAAAACAGTAATAGAAGTTTAGTCTAATTGTTACTTGTTTTGAAGCTGTAGACGGTATTAAAGGAGACTATGAGCTGCTTCTGTCCATCAGAAGGGAGTAGACTGACATGGATGGAGGAGACCCGGCCCTGGCCCTGTGGCCTCCTTAGGCTGTGCTGGGAAAACAGCCAGCCCCTCTGCCCTCAGTGGAGTAGCAGGGACCCGTTTGCCTTCCTGCCTGAGACGATGAAGCTCCAGATAACCCTGTGTGACCCTGGGCTTGAGGCAGCGAGAGGCACTGAGGGTGGCGAGGAGTCAGAAGGTGAGGGCGTGGTTGAGAGACTTCAGGCCGCGGTGCAGGGCGGGGCAACTGGGGCCCAGCTTGGAAGACCCTCCGGCGAGGAGACAGAGCTGGAGTAGTAGACGAACACAGATACCCACATGCAGCGTGAGAGGAGAAAGCCAGCCAGCAAGAGCCTGCGGGGACCCACCACATACTGACGGGTGCACGTGTGTGAGCAAAACCACTTGAGGCCAGGAAGAGAACCCGCGAGAGGTTTCAAGGAAATCTATCCTGGAACAGGACAGTGTCTGTGCTCACCCCCGGGTGGGGCCAGTGCCTGTTGCTGGCTGCCGGCACCGACACACTCACACTTGGAAGGGAACTAAGTCAGAAGGCTCTTGACTTAGTAGTGGGGAAGAATGATGCCAGACAGCGCCTGGCCAGTCTCCAGCCTGTCCTCAAAAGCAAGATACAGAGAATCCGGGTGTTCCCCAGGTTTTTAACTCCAGCCCAGAACAAAGCTCAAAAACATTTATGGGGATACAGAACTATAGCAGCAGACAAGGCAAAAATCACTATATCTGCATCTAACCAGAGATTACTGGGCAGGCAGAGGAGCAGCAAAGGAGGACTCATGAGGAGGAGAAAAGTCAGTGAGCCAAAGCCACCCAGGCCTGCACGGAGACTGCACTTAACAGACATGTCCACTGAGAGACTTGTCATGATTGTATTTCAGGTATTCTAAAAGTTAAGTGGACACCTGTGGGCCAGTGCTGCGGCTCCCTAGGCTAATCCTCCACCTTGCACCAGGTTCTAGTCCCGGTCAGGGCGCCAGATTCTGTCCCGGTTGCCCCTCTTCCAGGCCAGCTCTCTGCTGTGGCCCAGGACGGCAGTGGAGGATGGCCCAAGTGCTTGGGCCCTGCACCCTATGGGGGACCAGGAGAAGCACCTGGCTCCTGCCATCGGATCAGCGCGGTGCACCGGCTGCAGCACACCGGGCGTGGTGGCCATTGGAGGGTGAACCAACAGCAAAAGAGGGATCTTTCTCTCTGTCTGTCTCTCTCTCTCACTGTCCACTCTGCCTGTCAAAAAAAAAAAAAAAAAGTTAAGTGGACACCTCGCAGATATAACAGAAGAAAGAGGCAGAACAACAGTGGTAACTTCTGAGACTAAAAATACACTGGGTAGGATGAGCAGCAGAGCCGAAGTTGCAGAAGAAATAATGAGTGCACTTGAGGCTTGGTAACAGAAACTATTTAAAATGAAACACACAGGGGCTGGTGCTGTGGCAGAATGGGTAAAGCTACCACCTGCAGCCCTGCCATTCCATATGGGTGCCAGTTCGAGTCTCGGCTGCCCCACTTTCAATCCAGTTCCTGCTAATCGGTCTAGGAAAGCTGTGGAAGATGGCTCAAGTGCTTGGGCCCATGCACCCCATGTGGGAGACTCAGATGAAGCTCCTGGCTTCAGCCTGGCCCAGTCTTGACTGTTGTACCCATATTGGGAGTGAACCAGTGGATGGAAGATCTCTTTCTCTCTCTCTCACTCTCTCTCACTGCCTGTGCCTGTGCCTCTCCTCTGTAACTCTTTTTTTTTTTTAAAGATTTATTTATTTGAAAGGCAGAGTTACAGAGAGGCAGAGGAAGAGACAGAGAGAGTGAGTGAGAGGTCTTCCATCTGCTGGTTTACTCCCCAGATAGCTGCAATGGATGGAGTTGTGCTAATCTGAAAGCAGGAGCCAGGAGCTTCCTCCAGGTCTCCCATGTGGATGCAGGGGCCCAAGTACTTAGACCATCTTCTACTGCTTTCCCCGGCCATAGCAGAGAGCTGGATCAAAAGTGAAGCAGCCAGGTCTTAAATGGGCACCCACGTGGGATGCCGGCATTGCAGGCAGCAGCCTCACCCACTATGCCACAGCACTGGCCCCAGTAACTATAACTTTCAAGTAAGTAAGTAAGTAAATAAATCAATGTCTTTTAAAAATACAATACACAAAGAAAAAGGAATTTTTAAAAATATAAATTGTATCATTGAACCATGGAATAACTTTAAGCAGCCTAAGCTATGTATAAGTGGAGACCCTAAAGCACAAGAGGAGAGATAGAGAAAAATATTTGAAGAAATAGTGGGATCAATTCATTGGGAGTGTTTAACAATCCTGAAAGTATATGTATTGAATAACAGAACTTTAAATATAGCAAGCAGAACCTGGTAAAAGTACGGGAAAAAATAAGTGCATGAGTATAGTCAGAGTCGTAGCACAGATACAGATATGGAGCAAAGATGGAGAACAAAGAGCACTATCACCCACCTGATCTGAATGGCAGTTAGATAAAGAACACTTTTTTTTTTTTTGACAGGCAGAGTTAGTGAGAGAAAGAGAGACAGAGAGAAAGGTCTTCCTTTCTGTTGGTTCACCCCCAAAATGGCCCCTGCGGCCGGTGCGCTGTGCCAATCCGAAGCCAAGAGCCAGGTGCTTCCTCCTAGTCTCCCATGCGGGTGCAGGGCCCAAGCACTTGGGCCATCCCCCACTGCCTTCCTGGGCACAGCAGAGAGCTGGACTGGAAGAGGAGGAACCAGGACAGAATTTGGCGCCCCAATTGGAACTAGAACCCGGGATGCCAGCGCCACAGGCAGAGGATTAGCCAAGTGAGCCGCGGTGCCAGCCAAGAACACTCTTTTCTTAAGTGCATGCAGAAACCTGCCAACATAGACCACTATCTGAGCTGTAAAATAAATCTCAGTAATTTTTTTAAAAATCAGGTCATATAAAGCTTCTTCTCTGACCCTGATGAAATTAAATTAGTTAATAAACATGCTAGAAAATCATCAAATATTTGAAAACTGACATACTTCCAAATAACTCATGAGTAAATAAGTCAAAAAGGAATTTAGAAAATATTTTGGACTAGATGAAGATAAAAACTGCGTATCCATGGGGCTGGCACTGTGGCATATTGGGTAACTCTTCCACCTACAGCAAAAGTATCCCATACGGGCACTGGTTCAGGTCCCAGCTGTTCTACCTGCAATCTAGCTCCGTGCTAATAATGTACCTGGGAAGACAGCAGAAATGGCCCAAGTACTTGGACCCGCCACCCACGTGGAAGACCGTGATGAAGCTACTGGCTCCTGGCTTTGGCCTAGCCCAGTCCTGGCTGTTATAGCTATTTAGGGAGTAAACCACAAATGGAAGATTCTCTGTCTCTCTCTCCCTCCCTCCCCCCCCCTCTCCCTTTCTCCCTCCCTTCTTCCCCTCTTCTTTCTCTCCCTCCTTCTCTCCCTCCTTCCCTCTCTCTCTCTCCCTTTCTCCCTTCCTTTTTCCCTCTCTTCTTTCTCTCTTCCTCCCTCCCTCTCTCTCTTTCTCCCTCCCTTCTTCCCCCTTCTTTCTCTCCCTCCCTCTCCCTTTCCCTCTCTCTATACTAAATAAATTTTTAAAAACATGTTTAAAGACTGTATTGTATCCACACTGTAGGGCAGAGCAGAAGCAGTCCTTAGGGAGATTTATGGCACTGAACACTTGTCTTAGGAAAGAAGAAAGAACTCAAGCCAATGACCTTAAGAAATGAGGAACAAATAAACAAGTTAAATCCCATGTATGCAGAAAAAGTGAAATGATAAATAAAGATCAGAATGAAAATCAATAAAATATCAGAAAAATCACAGAGAAAACCATTGAAACACAAAGTTGGTGCTTTGAGAAGATAAAACTGAACCGCTAACCTTGCAGATCTAGGAAGAACAGATGACAGAAATTACCAGTATCTGACACAAGAGAGTGACATCCTATAGTTTCTACAGGTGTCAAAAGGGGAATAGGGAATATTAAGAACAAATTTCTGGGGTTAGCACTGTGACTTAGTGGGTAAATCTGCTGTCTACAGCACCAGCATCCCACATGGGCGCAGGTTTGAGCCCTCGCTGCTCCATTTCTGATCCAGCTCCCTGCTAATGTACCTGGGAAGGCAGTGGAAAATGGTCCAAGTCCTTAGGCCCCTGCACCTACGTGGGAGACCGGGAGTAAGCTCCTGGCTCCTGCTTCAGATGGGCTCAGCTCTGGCCATTTGCGGCCATTTGGGGAGTGAACCAGTGGATGAAGGATCTCTTCCCCACCCCCAACTCTGCTTTTCAAATAAATATTTTAAAAATAAATTAATTAAAAGATTAAAAAACAAATTTCTTCCATTAAATTTGACAACTCAGATGAAAAGGACAAATTACTTGAAATATACAGATTTCTAAAACTGAACTGAATAAGAAATAGGTCACTTGAATAGCCCTTAATCTATTCATAAAAAGAATGTGTAGTTACAAACCTTCTCACTGAGAAGCCTCAGTCTTGGATGGCCTCACAGCAGGTTTCCACCAAATATCTGGGGAAGAACTCATACTGATGGGGCAATAGTGGCGCAGCGGGTCAAGCTGCCACTTGGGGTGCCTGCACCCCGTGTCAGTGCCTGGAATCAAATCCTGGCTCCACTTCCAATCCAGCTTCCTGCTGTGCACACCCTGGAGGCAGAAGATGAGACTCAAGTACTTGGGTCCCTCTCCGCTAACCTGGGAGACCTGCCTTGAGTTCCAGGCTCCTGGCTTTGGCCTGGTCCAGCCCTAGTTGGGGAGGAAGTCAGTAGATAAAAGATATTTCTTTCTGTCTGTCTGTCTCTCTCCTTCCCTCCCTCCCTCTCTTTCAAATAGAATGGAAATAAGTAAAAATTTAAAACAAAGAAATGGGGCATCTTGTGGTTAAGACGCTACCTTTGATGCTGGTATCCATATGAGTGCTGTTTATGTCCCAGCTGCTCCCTTCTAATGCTCCTGGGCAAAGCAGCAGAGGATGGCCCAAGTACTTGGGCCCCTGCCACCCTATGGAAGACCTGGATGGAGTTCCAGGCTCCTGGCTTCAGTCTGTGCCAGCCCTGGTCATTGTGGCCATTTGGGGAGTGAACCACCAGATGGAAATGCTCACTCTGTCTCTGTGTGTCACTCTGCTCTTCAAATAAATAAATAAATCTTTAAAAATCTCTTTGAAAAATAATCCATTTTATTTTTAAATTTTATTTATTTGAGAGATGGAGTGACATGGAGAGAGAGTTCCCACCTGCTGATTCGTTCCCCAGATGTCCACAACGGCCAGAGCTGGGACCAGGACTGCAGCCAGAAACTGTGAACTCAATCCAGGCTCCTTAGGTTGGAAACAGAGACCCAACTACTTGAGCCACCCCCTGCTACCTGCATTAGTGGGAAGCTGGAATTGGGAGCAAGACTCAGGAATCAAACCAGGGCACCCCAATATGGGATGCAGGTGTCTTTTTTTATTTTTTATTTTTTTGACAGGCAGAGTAGACAGTGAGAGAGAGAGACAGAGAGAAAGGTCTTCCTTTTTGCCATTGGTTCACCCTCCAATGGCCACCGCGGCAGGCACGCTGTGGCCGGTGCACCGCGCTGATCCAATGGCAGGAGCCAGGTGCTTCTCCTGGTCTCCCATGGGGTGCAGGGCCCAAGCACTAGGGCCATCCTCCACTGCCTTCCTGGGCCACAGCAGAGAGCTGGCCTGGAAGAGGGGCAACCGGGACAGAATCCAGTGCCCCGACCGGGACTAGAACCTGGCGTGCTGGTGCCGCAAGGCAGAGGATTAGCCTAGGGAGCCGCAGCGCTGGCCAAGGGATGCAGGTGTCTTAACAAGTGTATTAACTACTACACCAAATGCCCACTCCAACCAAGTTTTTTATGTGGGAAAATATTTGAACAGATGTGTCACCAAAGAAGATACACACATAACAAATAAGCATCTGAAAATTCTCCCTAGTCATGTGAGCAATGTAATGAAACCTGCCAACCCCCTGCCAGTGTCCACAGCTTCCCCAGCACTGGTAGGGTACCACACCTGCCCGTTAGAATGGCCAAAGGAAAGTGGGTTCCCAGTACCTAGGTGACCCTGTTCTCTGTGATGCTGCCTTCCTCACATTTGAAGAGGTGGAAATGTGTTCAGAACTTGTCTGCGCTGGCAAAATACAGCCCCATTGGCTTAATCTGAAAGCTGAAGGAAGCTTAAGAAATGGACCCATCTCTTTATCAACTTCCTGAAACCATAAAACCCCAACTGGCTTCCAGCCGTGATTGTGCACCA